>JAOXJP010173778.1:0-12614 GCA_025762735.1 Platanus orientalis
AGCATAAATCCAAATTGATTTTCAGACACTCTAGTTTCACATCTTAGTCGATGTTCAATCTCTCTCCCATAGTTTCATTGTATGGCTCATAAACTTGATCCCATGATAGTTGGTACAATTTTGAATATCCCCTTTGTTCTTTTATATAGGGACCACAATGCATTTCCTCCACTCATCTGGCATTTTTTTAGTTCTAATGGTCTTATTAAAAAGTTTAATTAACCATGATAAGCCATCGTCTCCCATACATTTCCAAACCTTAATTTGGTTACCGTCTAGTCCTAATGCATTTCCTATCTTCATTCTCTTCAAAACCTCTTTAACTTCCATCACTGTTATCCTACAAAGATATTTGTGATCTCTAATCTCCTCTACTCTACTAATTCCTAAACCGATGTTTCCTACATGATCCTCATTTAATAATTTTTGAAAACTGAAAGTCCAGTTTTGATCCTAAAGGGGGGGTGAATAGGATTTATTAAATTCTTTTGATTACCCCTTAATTAATTTTTGATTGATTAATTCTCAATTTGTATCATGAAAATTAGTTCACTTGTCTTGTTTAAATATATTTTTTAAATTACAAGTGTTATACAATGGCAATTACAGAGATATTCTTATTGCAATATAAAATTATTATAATGAAAGAATATTTAATTAATTAATGAGCATGCCAAAATATAAGAGAGAGGTAGAGATAATTTGCAACACATAAGCATCCACACACAACACAAGGTTTTATAGTGGTTTGGCACTTGGCCTACGTCCACTTTCAAAGCTCACATTGAGCTACTAGATTTTATTTAGATTGAATACAATTACAATTAAGGTAAAATTCTAAAACTTATCCACACTTGGTCTCTAGCGAGTGCTAAATCTATTTCCAATGTCTCTAGTAGGAATGGTCTACTCCTACGGTGTCTCCGGTGGTAGTGCCGAGGTCTACTCCTGGTGTCTCCGACGGGAGTGGTTTAACCTCTAGTGTCTCTGGCGGAGGTACTAAGTCTTATGAAATTTAAAATGAGTCAATACGAATTACCTCAAAAGGTTGATGTATTGCATGTAATTCCTTGAATGATAGTTGCACATTGATGAGCTGATAAGCCTTATTCTTCCACCAAGCTCCCAAGTGATGCTACTTTACTTCTTAGAACTTCTTTCGAGGGTTTACTTGAGTATAAACCCTTCTTCTTGCTTCCCTCTCTTGATCTTCAAGAATAAAGTACTTGGAAAGCACTTAAAGGCTCTTAAGATCTTCAATGAAAGTTCATAAAGAGAGTCTTGACTGTTGGTGGATTGACTGTCTTAGATTTTCTTCTTATTGCACAAAAATCTCTCTTTGTGTTCACGTGTGCTGTGTGCAACTCAATGAAAACCTTAATGTATTTATAAGGGATGATCTATGCAGTGCACCCTTGATTTGGCACAATCTCCAATGAACAAATAATCTCCATCGCTCATAAAGAATATTTCTATATATATTTTTTGTGATTTTCTGATGTCGAATCGATTCGACACTATTGGATTGATCCGACTCTTCTAGATTGATCCAGCACCTTAGACAAAATGTCCTGAGACATGCCAAATTTTTTTTGGGGGCTATGTTGGATCAATCCAACAACCCCTTGGATTGATCCGATAAGTGTGGATTGATCTGCTAAGTGCGGATTGATCCGACACCCCCCGAATTGATCCCATTCTCCGATTTTGCTGCTATTTTTCCTTAATCCTACACCCAAGCCTCTTGGAACTTATGTAAAGGCCATGGATTGATTCATAATGCTACATAAAGGTTGGTAAGTCTCTCAAACCTATGTTTATCATTATTATTACATTCATATACCTTTCTTGAGTTCAATGATGCTTTTGATCTTCAAGTTTGTAACTCCTGTAGCTTGGGGAAGGATCCATCATTGGCTTCAAATGCTTGGAGTTTGTCTTCAATGGGACCCAAGGGCACTTGATAATTACAACAATGACCAACATATGCACTATGCTCATGTCATGCCTAATCTACCACTACATGTATTTTATACATTGTGGAATTGATAATTACATCAACAATCTCCCTCTTTGGCAATTCCATGACAAAATACAAATAAATACATTGATAGAGTACAATGAAGATATGCAATGAATTTACAGACTTCATGATATGCAAGAGTTATATAATTACACAAATAAAGACTAAATGATGTGTCATGTACTCTTGAACTCCTGAACTCCCCCTCGATGTGTGCTTGGATTCTCAATTCAACCTTTTTGCTCAGATGTTTAGCTTCAAGGTCCTGAAATCACATTTGACACAAAATATCTTTCTCAAACCAATAATAATAGAGTCAAATGAATAAATAGCACACACTCAAGTGAGCAAGCAAGCATATGAAAAGCAATGTGAATGATGTGAAAAGTTGTTCATTGCATTTTTGTTCATTAGATTAGGGAAGGAATACAGTTTAAGATTAAGATTTTTGAATATCAACTCAAATTCTTTAATATTAGCTCCCCCTATATCCATGCATCCATGTATCCCTAAGCTAACTCACCCCTATATCCATGTATATTTTACTCCTCCTTTTTGTCATGAAATTGACAAAGCATAAATAAGGGCATAAAAATGAAGGTGAGAAATATACAAAAAGAAAATTTGTCATTGATATTTAAGGTTTGAAGTACAAAATATGAAGGATGCACAAAAATTTCTAGATACAAAAATGTGAAGAAAATTACAAAACATGTATCACTCAGTCCTCACAGTCACTCATCTCCCTCCTCGTCTTTGTCACTTTGTGCATGAAGATCCAGTGGGACACTAGGATGAGGTGAAATCTGGGGAGCGATAGTGCGCTTGAGACTCTCCACTCAAAACTCAATATTGTTGAGCTTGTCAGACATCTTCTCCAAATGGCCAATGATCTGTCCTAACAGCTCCTTGAGACCCTTCAAGATCTCACACACAAAAGTAGGCACTTGGGGCTCGCCCTAGTGTGCAAGTGGTTCTAGTGCGGCTATGGATGGAGGAGGTGCAGATGTCTCTGCAACTAGAGAGGCTGAGGGACCAACCTCAGAAGGGGTAGTCTTCCTCTTCTTCGAATGGGTCCCCTATCGAAGCATCCAACAAATGGTGGACTGATCGATCTCTGCCCCTACTTTAGGGTGGTGGCATCTTTGGGGAATGTTACCCCACAAACCTCCAATAGGCATGTGATCATTACGCCGAAGGGTAGCATACATAAGGCATTGGAGTTGCGCGCCTCCGGAATGATGACATAACACATTATTACTTTTATGTCCACCTCCTTCTTGGTGAGGAGGGAATAGATGACATGCACTATTGTGTCTGACATGTCATTGTTGTGGGTGGTAGGGAAGAGATTGCGCAAGAAGATGAGATTCTAAAATCGTACCTCCAAATGGCACTCAGTGGCTTGTAGCTTCCCGAACCAGGTCATACCCTCACGATCGAAGACCTCAGATATCGTGGTCTCAGCAAGTTTCTCTAGGGGGAACGAAACTGCTTACCTCGTGGGCCTAGCTATCCTGAGCAGAGTGAATAGCGTTGATGGATCAAGGTCCATCAGAACTCTGTAGATATCTGTGTGGAAGGTGAGGTTGTCAAGGTTGGAGTCATGGATGTTTGACCAAAACACCTGAACTGCCTCTTCTTAAACTACGCCCTTGATGGTCATCAGGGCTTCCCATCCCCTTGGCACAAGCTCACACCCTATGAGATGATTGAATAGGGTTTTCTCGTTGATGTGCCGCACAACTGCAATTGGCTTCTTTGAAAAATAGTTGTTGTAGTTGGAAAGGTGTGTGGCATCTAAGAATGCCCCAAAGTTCAAGAGAGGTGGCCACTTTTGCTTTTAAACAGACAACTTTGAGTAAGTTGTTGTGCCCTTCCCTTTGGTGTCATCTCACTTTGGTGGAGCCATTAGAGTCGATTTAGTAAGTGAAAGAGATGAAGAACTCAAAGGAATGCAACAGAAATATGAGCAAGAGAGAATAGTGTGAAAAACTCTTCTCTTTAAGCTTTTTAAACTACCGACGGTTCATTTTCCCTCGAAACTGCAGTGCCTCCAGATCAATCCGACTATGTAGAAAATGCACGGTTAAGCCTATAATTCTTGAATTTTGTACCCAAACCCTAAATCTCTCATTCTTCAAATCTCACACATCCCAATTGCACTTCTTAAGTGCTTGAACCTTTTAGAAGCAAGAGGCTTTGTGAAAATGTTGGTGAATTGATTCTCGATTTCAACAAACTCCAAGGCAATCACTCCTAAATCCCATATGAAGTAATGCCTAATGTCTATATGTTTTGTTCAGAGTGTTGCACAGGGTTCTTTAAGATTTGGATAGCACTTTTGTTGTCCACAAACAATTCCATGATGGATTGTTTGAGACCATAATCTTTCATCATTTACTTCATCCATAGAAGCTAAGTGCATCAACTCCCTGATGCAATGTATTTGACCTAAACATTTGACAATGATATTGAATTTAGTTTCTTGTTATGCCAAGATAGAAGGCAATTTCTGATATAAAAGCACCATCCACTTATGTTTTTTCTATCGTCTACATTACCGGCCCAGTCAGCATCTGGGTAACTGACAATGACACTATTTGTATCAAATAGATACCATAGTCCATAATTTAGAGTTCCACAGATATATCTAATGATTCTTTTTGTGGCTTTTGGATGCGACTCTTTTGGAGCAGCTTTGTTTCTAGCATACACACCAACACTAAAGGATATGTCTGTTCTACTTGCAATGACATAGGGAAGACTACCTATCATGCTCCTATATATCTTAGTGTCAACGCTCTTGCCCTCAGCATCTATGTTAACCTTTTCACTGGTACTGATGGGGGTATGAAGTGGTTTGGATTTGGTCATTCCAATCTTGGGCACTAAGTCTTTGACAAATTTGGATTAGTTTACAAATATACCATCCTTAGTTTGCCTAATTTAAAGTCCTAGAAAGAACTTCAATTCCCCTTCCATACTCATTTTGAATTCACTATTTATCGTGTGAGCGAATTCATGTGCCATATCTTCACGAGTAGCACCAAATATTGTGTCATCAACATATATTTAGGCAATTAATATGGAGTCATCCTTCTTCCTTATGAAGAGTGTTTTGTCAACACTCCCCCTTTCGAATTGGTTTTCAAGGACTTTGGTCAACCTCTTGTACCAAGCTCTTGGAGCTTATTGAGACTATAGAGTGCCTTTTTGAGCCTATACACATGGTTAGGCCTATGAGGATCTATAAACCTTTCCGGTTGCTCCACATAAACTTCTTCTTGGAGCACACTGTTCAAGAAAGCATTCTTGACATCCATTTGAAATAATTTAAATTTCAAATGGCATGTAATGGAAAGAAGGATTATAATCGACTCTAACCTTGCTAAAGGAGCAAAGGTTTCCTCAAGGTCTATTCCTTCCATTTGAGCATACCCTTTAGTAATTAAGTGTGCTTTGTTCCTTACAACGGTTTCATGCTCATCTATTTTATTCTTGAAAATCCATTTGGTACCAATAATATTTTTGTCATTTGGTTTCTCCACAAGATACCATACATCATTTCTTTTCAATTGATTAAGCTCTTCTTACATAGCCATGATCCACTCTGAATCATTAAGAGCTTCATTGATGTTCTTTGGTTCAACCTTGGATGCAAAATAAATATGGCTAATAATATTCTTTAATTGCTTTCTTGTTTTAACACCCTTATCTAGATCTCCAATTATGTCTTTTAAAGAGTGTCCCTTAATTAATCTCTTCTCTTTTGAATGACTCTCATCCTCATCATTTACCCCTTCCGATTCACTCCCAGAGTCATGAGAAGTTGTATTTTTAATTATTTTGGGTTTAATTTGAGGACCTTCTTCTTTTTCCTCTTCATTGTTGATTTAAGTCTTAGGTTGGTCATCAATGATGATATTTATAGAATATTCCATGCTAAAAGTTCTTTTGTTGAAGACTCTATAGGCCTTGCTTCTAGATGAATAACCAAAGAAGATTCCCTCATCAGTTTTGGAATCAAACTTACCTAAATTTTCTCCATCTCTCAAGATATAGCAAGTGTTTCCAAAAACTCTAAGGGTGGGTTTAGATTTGTGGAATTGGAGGGTTGAAATGTCATTTTCTCCCGAAATTAATATTTTTATCATTTGGGAACGTTTCAGTCGGAAGGAAAGGAAATATCTCATTTCCTTACAAAAATATTGCACTGAAAATATGGCTCAATTCTGCGGATTTGATTTCAGAGGGGAGGAATGGTTATTTGATGATTCCATGTTTTTATCTCGATACTTTCCAATCGGTTTCTTCGCTTGCACGCTCAGACGACTGAAGGTACTACTTCTTCTTCTTCTTCTTCTTCTTCTTCTTCTTCTGCTTTTTGGGAAAATAGAAACCGGATCCCTTGCGCTTCTTGGAATATACAAATTTTTTCAGAACTTCAGATTTGGCTTCAGAGATTTATTTACTCTCTGGTTTTGTTTTATTTGGAGGAGAATACTCTAGTCTTCTTTGCCTTTTTAGAGGCTTTTATTTCTCTGGGTTTCAGTTCGTCTTCTTTAGATCCTATAAAGCAAACCGCTAGTGAACCTATTGTCCCTAAGGGTGTGCACAGCTTAGTCGCTAGCCTACCGCGAGCATTGTTGATGGATTCATAGAAGTTGTAGTAAAGGGAGCGTCTCCAATCTACTCTATCTCTAATATATATTTTTTCTTTTTTGTGCAGGAATTTTCCATCTCATACAACCTGTAACAGGTAGCCTATTAATCCATTTCAAAAAAAAATTCTTTTGTTTTAATTTAGTTTCTATGTTCTGTTGTACATGAATATTGATCGCTCACTTGTTTCAAATCCATTTTGGAGTTTTGGTAGGAGATTTTACTTTATTCATGAATATGGATTATGTAAATCTTGATTTTGTTGGTTTGTTTTATTTATAACATGATTTATTGCAAAATAAGATTATCTATGGCCTCTAATCACTTTGAAGCTTTGACCATGTCAACATATTCATCTTTTGCTGCATCATATCCAAGGTCAGGGTTATCTTGTTCTAATAGCTTGCCAACAACCACAGCTCCCTCAACCCCAGCATTGGAAGCAATTGTGTGAACTGGTGTCTTGAGAGCATTCTGAATAATCTGAACACCAATCTTCTAGTCAAAGTTGGCAGTAGGTAGCTTATCTAGTTCCTTCGATGCGTAAAGAAGTGCAACATCACTACCTGGTACAATTCCCTCCTCCACTGCTGCCTTGGTGGCATTTAGAGCATCAATAACTCTATCCTTCTTCTCACCAACTTCGGCTTCGCTGGCTCCTCCTATCTTCAAAACAGCAACACCACCAGAGAGCTTTGCCAATCTTTCTTGAAGCTTCTCTTTATCATAATCAGAAGTACTCAACTCAATTGCAGACCTCAGCTGATCACATCTTTCCTTGATGGCTTTCTTGTCACCAGCCCCATCTAGAATGACAGTGTCATCCTTAGATATTGTCACCTTTTTGCAAGTGCCAAGCATATCTATGTCCACCTTTTCAAGGTTCATTCCAAGCTCCTCTGTTATGAGATCGCCCCCTGTGAGAGTGGCAACATCCTGCATACCAGCCTCCCTGTTTCCTCCAAACCCAGGAGCTTTAATGGCACAAACCTTGATTCCAACTCGAAGCTTATTTAAAATGAGAGTTGCCAATGCATCAATTTATACATCTTCAGCAACAATCAATAAAGGCCTTTGCTTCTTCAGAGCCAACTCTAACACTTTCACCACTGCATTAATATTTGAAATTTTCTTCTCATGGATTAAGATGAGAGGATCTTCTAATTCACATTTTTGGTTCTTCTGGTTGGTGTTGAAATATGGAGATATATAGCCCCTATCCAATTTCATTTCCTCAACGACTTCCAATTCATTATATAGTGTCTTCCCATCAGATATGGTGATGACTCCCTCTTTGCCAACTTTCTCCATAGCCTTGGCAATGAGCTCACACTTTTTGCAACAGTGACACCATCCTTTGTCACTTTGGGGGCAGCATAGCTTTGTTCCAATACAACATTACGCCCCTTAGGTCCCATTGTTACTTTAACAACATCAACAAGCTCTTCAACACCCTTAAGCATTAAAGCACAAGCTTCAACTCCAAATTTAATGTCTTTCACCGCATAGTTTCTGTTCCAACTCAACCTACTACCAATCTGCTGACTACTGTTTCTAGTGATCCGGCGTTTGGAAGCTAGATTCGTGGCCACTCGATACATGACTTCACAATTTCTAAACAGAATGCAAGTAGACAAATTATTTGTGTTAATTTTAACTTAGTTTCTATGCCATGTACTGGCTCACATGCAGGGGTAAACCCAATATTTGTTTTGACACTTATGGGTTAACTCATTGCAAAAGGCTTACATGACAGATTTGTCATAATATATAGAATAACTCTTTGATGAGTACTTTGGGCAGTTTGTATTCCTCATGCATTCTACTCTTTTCTTGATTTCTTTCTCTTCTTTAATAAATTTACTTCATCCATAAAGAAATTAAAAAAAAAACTTTGATGAGTATTTGATATTTAAGAGCATAAGTTAGTATACTATAGGGTGCATGTAATAGGCATCCCCCCCCCCTCACAATGCACAATGAGAACAATGCAGAATAAAAAAAATGCCCTTCAGCTGAAAGAAGTGAGGCCTCAATGGCTTTTTTGTCTCTTTCCAGTCCCTACAAGTGGTTTTTCACAAATTTCAGACACATATACCTTTGAAATACAAGCTTGGATGAGTCCTTGCTTGCAAATCTACACAGGAAAGTTAGAGGAATCGAGTCTCAAAACTATCAACCTGGGATTAAAAATTTATATTAAAAAAAAACAAAAACAAAAAAAAACCTGAGATTAGAAACAGTAACCACATTTGTCTATATACTTATTAATACACATATATGGTCATGAAAGAGAATGATGTCCTCTTTGCTGAAATAGAAATCGAGCTTCCAAATTAGCCTTGACACAATGGATCACTCACTGATCAAATTTCTGAACTTTATTGGCCAACCTATTTAGAGTTTCAGCAATATAATTGGTCATCATTTTGTTGCTTCTTGTCAATCTTGGCATTGAGAAACCAACCATCATCTCCCCTAGCCCTTGTCAAAGCATGCAAGTGTCGAGGTTCATGACAAAAGATATACCTTAACTTTTGATGTTTACACAAAGTCTAAGGTTTACGAACCAGAAAATCTCTAACACCTATTTTTAGAATAATTCAAAATGCATTACTTAAAAGTGTATGTAGCTTCTTTCATGTGAAGTAAACTGCTAGCTAAACCAAACAAATGTCTTGAAAAAAAAACTTGGACAAAAGGTATTGAAAACCAATTTCTGTTAGATTGATATTATTACTCCTGGGTATATTTTCCGCCAAAGGCCTAGGTAGGATCCAAATATGGATGGTATAGATTAATAAGCATTTACACTATGCTAACAAGTTTCACTAAGCTCTGCTTGTTACAAAGCTCGGTTTGGTTAAGAATTTTATTATATATATATATAATTGTGACAATATAAATGTTCAAACAAAACAATTAATGTAGGTCTCCAAGACAATTAATATATTGTACTAATATATAAGATTAATTAATGTAGGTCTCCAACACATAAATGGCTAGTAATGGGATTAATTTGTCTTTGTTGCGTATGCATCGTAAGCGCACAAGAGAAGAACAAGAAAGTTGTGAGGAGGAGGCTATCAAAATAATTGTTTGTACCATAACTTTTCTTATAATGGCATTAGTAGGTTGGTATGATTGCAAGTTCATGTGCAAAGAACCAACAATCAATAGAGATGAAAGAAGGGCAATTTTTCTGAACGATTTGTACAATGAACGTGAATCTACTTGTATTGAACAATTACGTGTTACCAAGCAAGGGTTTAGGAGATTATGTGGACTCTTACGTGATAGAGTCGGATTGGTGGCTACGAGAAATGTCACAATTGAAGAAATTGTGGCATTGTTTTTACATGTTCTCGTTCATAACTTAAAAAATAAGAATATCAAATGCTTCTACCTTCGTTCAAGAGAAACAATAAGCAGGCAATTCAACACAGTGTTACAAGCAGTACTTTGATTGAGTAAGGACTTCTTGAGATTACATGAACGAACTCTTGAACAATATGAAGCTGAAAAATGGAGATACTTTGAGGTACTTAACTAACAAAACAAAATATTTTCATAATGTTTCCTTGCTTTAGGATACACTAACTATCTTAATTAATATCTTAGAATGCACTTGGAGCACTCGATGAGACACATATTCCACTAACTGTTCCTATTGAAGACCAACCTAGATATCGGAATAGAAAGCATGATATTAGTACAAACGTCTTGACTGTATGTGATCCTAACATTAAGTTTATTTACGTTCTTCCTGGGTGGGAGGGATCTGCATCAAACTCTCGAGTGTTGTGAGATGCATTACGTATACGCAATCGTCTTCATATCCCAAATGGTATGTATTCATTTATTTTTTAGTAACATTGTTAGATAAAATCATTATCACTTAATATGACTATAATATTTATATTTTTTATAGATAAGTATTACCTTGTGGATGCGGGATATACAAATAGGCCAGGATTTTTAGCTCTTTATCGAGGGACTCGATACCACCTAAATGAGTGGAGGGGAAACGCTCTAAATAATTATAAGGAGTTATTTAATCTTCGGCATTCTAGAACAAGAAATGTGATTAAAAGATCATTTGGGCTATTGTAAAAGCGATGGGCTATACTACGTACAACTAGCTTCTTTGATGTAAAAACACAAATTAGGATTATTAACGCATGTTGTATCCTCCATAATTTCATATGGGATGAAATACCAAATGAAGTATTATTAGAAGATGTGGATCGTGAGCTAGTGATAGAAACTTAGGATGATGCAAAGAATGAAATCACAACAGTTCAAATTACTTATGAATGGACAACATTTCGAGACTCGTTGGCTATGAAGATGTATGATGATTATGAAGCTCGATGAGGCCAACTTCATTGAGATTTTTTTGTATGGACAAGAAAATTTATATTATGTTTTAAGTTAATGTACTACAGTTCTTTATTTTAATCCTATGAATATTGTCTTATAATGATTGATATGTTGGACCATATAATAATTTTGGTTTTTAGTGTCTTGGTATAATTTAATGAGTTTGAAAAGTTATTATGAGATTAAATGAGATGGTATTAGTTTGATGATATATGCTTATTATTGTTTTAGTAATAAAATTTTATTGAATTAATGATTATGATGTTGAATAATTTATGATTTAGGTATGGAAAGAAATGCAACCCAAGTTGAAGTAGATGGAAATGTGAAAAAACTTTAAAGTATTAGCTGTTTCTCTTATCGATCAAATGAACATTGGTAACAAAGCAAAGTTAGGTTGGAAACCAGTTGCATACCATGCTGCTGTAAAGGCATTAAATGATAGATTTAAGACTAATTTGAATAAAAAAATATTAAAAATAGATTAAAGAGTTGGGTTAAATATTATTCCATTGTTAGTGAGATCATCAAGCAAAGCAGGTTTTCATGGGATAACAACAAAAAAATGGTAAAGGTGGATAACAAAAATGTATGGAATGCTTATGTTAAGGTAAGTTTTATCATACATTGTATCTATATTTTTTTTTTATTAAATTTTAATTTGGAATGGTTATATTATTAATTATTCTCTGTTGCATTTTTTACAGGCATGTCCTGAAGCACAGCCATTTCATTATAAAATCATAGAAAATTGGGATGATATAGTTTTATTATGTGGAAAGATAAAGCAACAGGAGAAGGTGCAGAACCATGTACTTATGCAGAAGAAGTTATGGCAGGAGAATAAATTAATGATACAAGTAGCTTCATGGGACTTGACAACATAGGATTAACTAAAGCTCACAATCCTTCTATTGAAAGAGAACGAGTGCGAGCAAGAGCTTCGACATCATCGTCATCCACACCTAATGATCCTTCATCAAAGAAGGCAAAAAAAGATTCAATTGCTTGTGCGATTGCAGAAGTTGGTAATTCATTGAAGGACTTCATGCAAAACTATTATAAGTAAAGGGAACAATTTGATACAGATGAAATATTTGAAGAGTCTCTAAGGTGCTAGATCTGAGTATTATAGAAAGATTGGATGCATGTAAGAGATTTGCAAAAGATGTTGAAGCATATCGTATGTTTAAGAGCCTTCTTGATGATCATAAGAAGGTTTATATCACAAGGATCCTTAGTCATCCAATTGTTTAGACTATTATTTATTTACATTTAGTGTTGGATCTTTTTTTATTGATATGTTAACATTTATTTATGAGTTTGCTATGATATTAAGTTTTCATATGAATATATTATTTATATGTGATCATAAGGGTGAAATATAACTATGTGGAACCTACATGATTATAAGGTGTTTAATAGAATGTATAACTCATATAAATAAGTCTTGTGTCATATAAGACCAAGGTTCAAAATATCGTTATCGCAACTCGTATCGCGGACCCGAGATACGGGTACGTCTCGCGTATCGCAGCTTATC
>JAOXJP010173789.1:0-12614 GCA_025762735.1 Platanus orientalis
CATTTGTTTCCTTGTAAGGAAACGTATTTTTAAAGAATAATGTAACTCTTGATTCTATGATAGAATATTTAAGAATTATATTTCTATCTTCTATAGATAAGAAACAATATATTTTATTGTTTTGAACATATCTTATAAATACACTTTCAATAGTTTTATCTCCTAATTTTTGAATTTTAGCATTTGGTAATCTCATTAAAACTTTACACCCCCACACTTTAAGATAATCTAAATGTTGTTTATGTTTTTTCAAAAGTTAATAGAGTGTAACTTTAGTATCTTTATATGGAATTTTATTTAAAATATAATAAGATGTTAACAAAGCTCCTCCCCAATAATTATTAGATATCTCGAATTTATTATCAAAGTATTTACCATTTCTACTAATGTTTTATTTTTCTTTTAGTTATTCCATTTTATTCAGGAGTATATGGGGTTGTAATTTGATGAATTATACCATTTTTTTCACAATAAATTGTAAATTTATTTAAGTTATATTCACCATCTTTATCTAATCTAAGTATTTTAATTCTTGTTTCTAGTTGATTTTCTACTTCAGTTTTATAAATTTTAAATTTACTTAATGTCTCATCTTTATTTTTAATTAAATAAACATATGTATATCTAAAGAAATCATCTATAAAAGTAATAAAATACTTTTTACTTCCTCTAGTAATTAAACCATCTAATTCACATATATTGGAATGTACTAATCCTAGCAATTTCATATTTTTTTTCTATTTATGAAATAGTTTTCTAGTAATCTTTGAATAATACAAATATCACATTTTTCTAATTTCTCATTTTGACATTTAAGAAGTAAACCTATTTTTACACTCCGAATTTTGTGCACTCAAAATCTGTGCACAATTCATGTTCAGAGGCATGTGATCACTCACATCAGCGTTGAAAAGTGATAAGCACGCACCCCAAAAAATTGCAAATCACTTTTCAATGCTGAAATGAGTGTTCTCAGCCCCCGACATGCATTATGCACAGATTCTGTGCTCATAGAAGCCAAACCGAGTTTTGATAGTTGGTACGTGAGTGGTAGTACCCCTTTGATTGTAGGTTCTTTTTGCATCAACTCTTCGATGCGACTTTGTGGGCCCAGTAGCTCTTTCGTCCAATAAATAGATTATCCTTTGTTCGCCTCTCCGTCAGCATTAATATTATGGTGATCTAACTCTTTCACTGGGTGTTGGTGTTTGAGTGTCTTTTTGTTGTGGGCCACTCCTCTCTTAACACGTAGTGACTTTTTGGAGAAAAAGAAGCAGTAGGCTCTTAGGTGTTCATATCATCGTTAAGAGAGTGCATATCATCGTTAAGAGTGTGCATCATGTACATGTAACGAGGCTCTTAGGTGTTCATTTTTGGCTACTGGCTCCTTGTTACACATCAGGTGTGCATAGTGTGCTTGTTCACTGAGCTGTGTTGATGAGGCCATGTGATGGTTCTCCCTTGGACTCTAATTGAATCGTTCCCATTGTTGTGTCAACTTAACACCATGCTGATACGTCATAGTGGTGATAGAGTGTTGTTTTATCGAGCACCTGGTATCATCTGAGTTGGCCTTCGTATCCTTCTTCTCAAGTGGTGGCCGGGCTGCCTTGGAGTATAGGAATCGCCCATTTTCTTACTATTTTTCCGGAAGTTTGTATAGCCATCGGTTGAACACATTTTTGAATATGATGCAACTTCTAAGTGGTGACCGTACGGGCCTTAGGCTTGAATCTATTCCACTGCTTCACTTTTTCGCTTGTCATCACATTTTATCTTGCATTCATAGTCTTCGTGTCCAATGATTCCACAATAAAAACAATAGATTGATAATCTCTCATATTTGATATCAACCTTTAACTTCACATGTCTTTTCTTTCCTAGTTAAGTGGAAAGGTTTTAATGGCTTTGTGAAATCCAACTTGATACGGATACGGTAATATGGCAACAGAATATTCTGTCTTTTCAAGAGACTAGAGGTTGTCAATTTACTTTGGGCAGTCATCCAAGCGGAAAATTTGTTGGAAGTTGCGTTTTAAAATAAAACAGAAGATCTAAAAACCTTTGCTATTCTGTTATTATTGAGTTTGGTTAACAATGAAAAACAAGACTTAAAATAACCAAGGGCGTACAACATCACTTGCTATAATCACAATTGCCAACTTGATGAAGTACCTGATTCTGTTGTATCTCAAATTGTGCCCAATGTCCTAACGCTGGTGCCACTAATCACAGAATTCGGGGTCAAGAACTCGGCTCAGGCTCGTCACATGAAGATAAAAGTCTAGGTCAAGCTCGTAAAGGCAGGCTTATCTCAAGCTTGGCTCAACCCACCAAAGCCGAAAAAAAATCTTTTGAAATAGGCCCAGCAGCCTAATGGCTCATTAACTCAAGCTATAGTTTGTTGAAACAGTCCAATAGCTCAATCCCCGACTAATGGTTTTGTTTGAAATGGGGTTTGAATACATGTAATATATGGTTTATATATATCCTTATAAAGTAGAGCTTAGTGAAGCTAGGTTCAGGCTCATTTAGGAAATGAGCTCAACTCAAAGCCCAGGCTCATCTCCGTGACCTTTAAACAAGGCTCAGGTTCGGCTCATAATGAGCTGAGCTCCAAGTCAAACCGAGCCAAACTGAGCTAGATCGGCTCTTTGGCAGCCCTAATGTCAAGCATGGCAAGTATCTAACCATATCTTGACTGGTAATGGAATGGTTCTTCCCATTAGGATGTTGGTAACATATCACTCCCCATTCCCTCAACTTTTTCATTTGAAGAATGCCTTACACGCTCCAAATGTTAAGCAAAATTTGCTTGGCATTGATGAGTTCATTCATTACCACAATTAAAATTTTTAATTTTATCCTTTTTTTTTGAAAGACCAAGATTGTACATACTCAAAGAACTTTCTTTTTATAGGTAATTATAAGTGAAGACGAGTTTTGAACCCAGGTCTACTGTAAAACACCTACAAACTTCACCAACTTAGCAAACTGGCATCTTCTACTCAAAGAACTTGGTACAAGACAGTTTATTTCCCATTCACCTAGCACATGGAGGAGGAGAGGCAAGATAACTTCGTGTATTAAAGCTGTGTCGGGCAACGTACAAGCATATTGACACAATAAATTGGGGCATTGAAATGATAAGTTTCTTAGTTATTATTATTTCTTTTTGATGAAATAATTATTAGATATAAAGCCCTAATAAAGGCATTTATTATTAGATCATTAGTTTATTAATTAATAAAATTTATTCATTCAAATAAGTATTATATGTCATTAATTATTTCTTGAGATGAAATAACTTATATTAGTAGATTATCAAATATATGATGAGATTCTAAGTGGGAATCTGATTATCCAGTTCTAAAAAACCTGAAATGTTCATAAGAGAGGGTGACACTGGATATTATCTTATAGTCTGTTTGGCAGTCACCTGAAATGTAATCATTTCATTTGAGTTTCTCAAGGCATTTATAGCCATTAGGTGATGATTTGTAATGAACTAATTCAAATTTATACTGATTTGTTAACTACAATTAGAAATGAAGTCATCTCAGGTTTTTCTATAAAATGAAATGATAAATGTTATCAGGCACAAGTCGGTGCACATCTGAATGGTTTCATTGCAAAACCATCCCATTGTGGCTAAAAAAGCCTGGGAAACTCAAATGAAATGATTGCATTACAGGTGGCTGCCAAACGCAGCCTTAGGAGATTACCCAGTATACGATGAGATTCCCAATGGGAATCTGATTATCTAGTTCTAAGATATCGCACTTATACGGTTGACTGGCTCTCCCTATGCAGTCGAGTTATATAACAAAGTGATAAGATCTCTCAATTGCTGAAATAATGCCATTGGTAGGATTACATTGAAATTGTACTTGGAGTAGAATTGATTATTGAGTCGACTACGCTAGATGGTTAGTATTATTTAGTTGGTTTGAATTACCCAAAGGCTATAGCTCTTCAAATAATTCTAAAATCATATTCAATTTTCTATATTTCATGAATCATTACAAATTGAATCACGAAATAATCAACAAGGGGTTTTGAATTATTGGAAATCAATTAATAAACTGTTGTGTAATAGATTAAATATTTTGACTAATCTCTTCTTAATTTATCTATCGATTCCCAATGGAATTGTATAGTTCATAGATATGGAAAATTTATCCAAAAAAAAAAAATTATGTCAAATTTGGATACTAAGAAAATCTTGGGAACTTGGGAGAACTATTAGATGTCAGCTCGAATTTAATTGGCAAGTAAAAATGATCTTTAAAAGAAGAAATAAAGAAAGATGGATAATGTCAGCACCCAAATTTTGACTTGGATCTTTGGACAAATCTTGTATACTTCTCAAGGCAGTTGGTGCTTAGTAGGACCTAATTCAGACCCCACCGACACACATGTACACATCACACAATTGCAGCGAAGTGGGGGCAAGAGCCGCAAGACAAGCACAAGCAGAAAGAGAACCTGGACCCATAGGCATGCAAATCATGATGCCCACAGGGATGCGAATCCCCACGTCCAGAGACAAGAAAAAGGAAAACACTTCTAATGGGGTTGAGCACGGCAGCATCTTCTGGAGTAAAGAAAATAATAATTGAGGGAGATTCACACCAAACAATTGCTAGGATTCAAGGGAGATTTTGCAATGCATGAAATATTGTGTTAGGATGTGCAAGGAGTTTGAAGAAATAAAAGACAAATCTTGTCTGTTAGAACTTAAATAAAGTAGCACATGATCTAGCTACAAAGGAAATTAATCATCCAATGACATCATCTTGGGTAGCTAATCCACCAGTATGGTTGCAAACACTTATATGTAATGTTACTTCATTATGTAACCATGTTTCAAGTGATTAATGAGAATTTAATTTACCAAAAAAAAGTTGAAAACCATTAAACCGGCTGAGTTGGTTGGACCTTTTGTAGTTTCCATGCGTTAAACTCCAAAGCAAATTTCCTATAGCTTCTTCATTGTAGTGTTACTGAAGCTTTGCACAACAGGGAGACGCGTTAAGTAATCTGCTTAAGTCATGGGTTAGGCAAACTGCTGGCCAAACTCCGGTTAAACAGTGGGTTGCATAATCAAACTTGCTTAAAACATGATTGATATTAAGAAACCAGAGAACTTTAAGAAAACTTAAAGTACAAAATTTTAAAAATAACAATAAAATAAAATAAAAACCTAAGATTCAGAGGAATCAACTAATAATCACTATTAGATCTCATGGAAAATTAAACATCGTCAAATTAAAAAATTCATCATAATTAAAACACAAAAAAATATTGTGAACAACCAGTAAGGACTGATGGAGAGGCATAGGAGGTTTCTAGAGGTGGAAGCAAAGAAGTTTGAGTTGCGGGAGGAAGATGCTCTCATTGCCATCATTGAACGAGGTAGAGGCCGACCTAGACGTGTTTTGTTCCCTTCGTCGGTGCTGGGGAAGGTTGTGAGTTTCAGCTTGGACGCATGCAAAGGAAAGTTGATGAAAGAGTTGAAGGAAATGTTGTGGTTCACTGGTGGTTCCTTATTTCTTTACCGACGCTCGAATCCATGGGGTTGTTTTGTGCGAATCTGTGAGTGGAGGTTGAAGGAAAATGATCGTTTTATCATCATTTCGATAGAGGAGAATTGTTTGGTTGGGTGGGTTTGCAGGAGATCCTTCTTCAGTGGGAAGCTCCTATTAACCCTCAACCTCCTTTGTGGGAGGCGACGCACCCTCCTATAAATGGATTTGGAAAAATTCATTGGGTTCATCCACCGAAAGCTAACTTGACTGTGCTAGAGACGTGGAACAACATGATGGTTTATGACGTGTGGGGGGTGACTGTCTCTTGGAAGATCGTTGGCAAACTAGTATCAAGACATTTCTAGCTGGAAGGGGAGGAAGAAGTTGTAATGCTCCCAATGGGTCTTCCTGTGAATAGGGCTTTCTTTGCAGCTAAATCAGAAGAGGCTATTCAGGGGTTTCTTTATGCTAGAAGCATCCGTGTCGACAATGGAGTTATGGTGTTCCATCAGTGATCTTCTAGGGCTATTGGGATTTTTGAGGAGGTAGTGGCGGATAACTGATGGATATGCGTTTGGGGTCTTTCGCTTTCGGCATGGTCGATGGAGACTTTCAAAGAGATTGGTTGTAGATGTGGGGGTCTGTTAGAAGTGGACTCTTGTTCTGTAAATCGGGAGATCGTTTCGGCAATGAGAATGATGGTTGGGGTGAAAAAATTCCTAGAGATTCCAAGGATGTTAGAATGGGGCATCAATGGGGAATTGTTCGTGCTCATGGTCGAAGTTGAAGCAACTTCAATGGTTCCACCGATGGCTAAAAGGGCTATGATGGATAAGGTTGCTTTGGGTGGTAGTGGTAACCATCGTGCTCTTCTCGGGTCGACTTTGATGGGTAGAAATGGAAATCTAGATCAAGGCATAATCCTGACTATAGGTCCATTGGATCTTAGCTTGTCTCAATTAGCCGTTGGATTAAACAATTTAAATCTTATTAGGGTTTCCCAGGTGCGGAACACAAATGGTAATTCAAATCGATTGGATTCTATTGATGGGATTCTTGGATCAGTTGGAGCAGGCTTATAAAGGCCGATGTTAATAGGACGCATCATTTTACGAATACAATTGGAAGGGAGCCCAGTGGGTCTATTAAATTTAGGATGACTGATCAGTGGGCTCAGGCCTCAAAGCCCAATCTAAACTCAGTGGTGAATTTGGGTTTCTAATTGGGGGTTGTTGGGATTAAGACGTCTACTTTGATTTCTAGATGGGAATGAAGGCCTAAGGTAATTAGACCTTGCTCGAATGAATCTCAACCTTACAAAGGGAAAGAGAAGGAGCTTGACGAGGGTTGTGAGGGCGTGAAACGTTCTTACAGGGAGGGGATTAATGGTGAGTTTGAGATAACCTAACTCTTAAAGGCTTTAGCTAAGGTCTGTACAAAGATTTCGGTCTCTGGGGAGGGTGATTCTTTCACCGATCTGAGGCTGGTGTTGGAGATGTATGATTTAGGATAGGGTGTGTGGGTAGCTCGAGTGGTTCTATTTTTTCTCCTACGCATGATTGTTCTAGGGTAACTATGGTTATGGAAGGTGGGGGATTTGTTACTCCAAATTTTAATCCCATTGTGCTTTTCCACTTAAAACCTTTTGATGAGTATGAGAAGCCTTGTAGGGGAGAGGTTTTGATGGAGGGTTCTTCTAACCCGTTACGCCTGGGTGATCTGAGGAAAGTTGGTCATAGGCTGTGGGGTGAATTAGATGAAGAGTGAGAAGAATTCATTTCAGAGGAAGATGCTTCTGATGGGATCATTTTGTGTCATGATTTCTTCACACCCCCATGTTAAGGGAGGCTGGTGGATTACTCATATTCACTAGAACAGTCTGTTGGGGATAAGGCTATGTCTTATAAGCCTTCTATCCAAGGTCTATCATCGATTAAAGCTTTTGACACTAAGAGCAATCCGATTGGTACAATAGGGGCTTCTGAATATGAGAAAAATGGTGGGTATGCAATTTTTGTTCCTACTTTCTCTGACAATCAATCTTTGGAGGGTAGAGGTATGCTTCCAACCCCTTCTGTGAACCTTTCTGTTTCAAATTCTTTCAACTCCCTCTATGCCAACCCACAGGTCCATTACATCATTCTTGATTCTTGTTTGTCTGGCGATATTGAGGGATGGTTATGCTCTTCGGATTCAAAATGCCATAAGTTTTCTTCTTATGGTAGGACAAGGGGTAGAAGAGATGTGGATGATGGGAATGGTTAGGGTATATAACTAAATCCTAATGCTAAAAGGGCGGATGTCTTTATTGAGAATATGGGCCTGAAAGTGGTTGATATGCAGAGTAATGCAGTGTTGTCTGATTATATAGAGGATCCTGTGGAGGGTTCTTAGGAAAATATGAGGAAGACTTTCAACAAAAGGAAAAGGGAACTACAGAACTTGGAATGGGACATGAATAATGGGTTACATGCTGGTGGGTTGGATCAAACAGCCAAATCTGGTAGGGGCAAAGGTGTGGTTACTCTATGAAGATTATGATTTGGAATGTTCGAGGGTTGGGTGGTTTGGATAAAAGAAGGGTAGTGAAAGAATGTATTAAAGGATATAAGCCAGACTTGGTGGTTATTCAAGAAACAAAAAAAGAAAAGATTATTCCTTTACTTATTCATAGTATGGTGAGAAGCAACTTATCTTCTTGGATTGAGATCCCTTCTTGCGAGACTGCTGGGGATGTTTTCTTGTCGCTTAGGATCCAATGGTGGTTAAAAAGGTGGATGAATTGGTGGGAGCCTTCTACATATCCTTGAGAATTATTGAAATTTCCTTTGGGTTTGAATGGATGTTTACAGGGGTGTATGATCCTTCTCCTCATAACAAACATATTTTTTGGGAAGAGCTTTTTTATGTTAGAGGGTATTAGAGGGGGTCATGGGTTCTTAGGGGCGATTTCAATGTTATCAGATTTGTTCACGAGAAGAGCAATCCCTCCCAGGTGACAAGAAGTATGCTGGATTTTGGGGCTTTTGTCAATGATTGTTCTCTTCATGATTGTCTGCTTCTTAATGCTAAGTTCATATGGACTAGTGGTCGCAACCCCCTAACTCTTAGCAAGTTGGATAGATTTTAGGTGTTAAATGATTGGGAAGAGCTTTACCCTCGTTTTCTCCAAGAGGGTATCCCAAAAATTGTTTTGGATCATTGGCCAGTAATGCTTAATACTTCTATGTCTAAATGGGGTCCTTTCCCTTTCAGGTTTGAAAACATGTGGACTCTTCATCATTCTTTCTATGACAATATTAAGAAGTGGTGAGAGGGTTGCGCAGTTGGTGGTTGGGAGGGATTCCAGTTTATGAAAAAGCTCAAATGTATTAAAAAGAACATTTTGGAGTGGAATGATAAGTCTTTTGGGAGGTTAACTATGAAGAAAAATGAGATTTGAAATGATATCCATGTAATTGAAAATATGGCTAACGAGGACATAATTATTTTGATGGGGATGATGGTCAAGAAAAATTATCTTTTGGCTAATCCAGAGATGATTCTTAAGTGTAAAGAAATGCATTGGAGCCAAAAAGCTAACTATAAGTGGCTTAAGGAGGGGGACAGAAACACCAAGTTTTTTCATAAGGTTGTAAATGGAAAAAATAGGAAAAACTCTATTGCTAGGCTAGTGATTGATTAAGAAATGGTGGAAGATTTGGATAGAATCAAGGAGGAAGCAATCCATTTTTATTTCCTTCTCTATTCTTAAAAGGAGAGATCCCGTCCTCTCATAGATAGTTTATTTTTTACAGCTTTAGAGGCTAGTGAGGTAGAGGCGCTGGAAAAACCTTTCTTGGAGGAAGAAATCAAAGAGGCCATATCAGCATGTCTAAGGACAAGTCTCCAAGCCCGGATGGTTTTTCTATGTTGTTTTATCAAGAAAGCCAAAAAGTGATTAAGCTAGACCTACTAAAAATGTTTAAGGAATTTTATGAGAGTAACATCAGTAATTTAGGGACTAATGCCACCTTTCTTGTTCTTATCCTGAAGAAGGAAGGGGCGGTAGAGCTCGCAGATTTTAAACCCATTAGTTTGGTTACTAGCCTGTATAAGATCATTGCCAAGGTCTTGTCCTTGCAGTGAGAAATGTTATGGGGAGGGTGTTGGATGTTACGTAAGGTGCTTTTGTAAAGGGAAGACAAATTACGGATGAAATTCTCATTATTACTGAATGTATGGACGATCTAAAGAAAGAGAAGAAAATGGGGTAAGTTTACAAAATCGATATAGAGACGGCCTATAATAGAGTTGACTGAGATTTCCTAAAGTGGGTATTTACAAAGAAGGGTTTTGGTTCCAGATAGATTGGTTGGATAATGGGCTACCTGGATCATCCTCATTTTTCTATCATGCTTAATGGAGCTTTAAAATGTTTTTTTTTTTAGTTCATTTAGGGGTATAAGGCAAGGTGATCCTCTTTCCCATTTTTGTTCACTTTGGTGGCTAATGCGTTTAGTGCTCTTATGTCTAGAGCCATTTTGTGCTCCCTCTTTGATGGTTTCTGTATAAGAAGAGATGATTTCCGGATCACTCACTTATAGTTTTCTGACAACACCATATGTTTTATTAAGGACATAGAAGAGCAAATGGTTTATTTAAAATTGATCCTTAAGATTTTTGAGACGATATCGGGTCTTAAGATGATTTTTTCGAAGTCTTGGCTAGCTGGTATTGGAGTTGATGAAGAGGTGATGGTCTGTTATACGCAAATTATAGGGTGTAGGGTGAAGGAGTGGCCGTTGAAGTATCTTAGGATGCCTCCGGTAGGTACTTAGAATTCTCTTGTTTTTTGGGACTCAATGGTGGAAAGGGTGAATAAGAAACTTTCTAATTGGACAAAGAATTATATTTCTTTGGGAAGAAGGATTACCTTGATTAAATCCGCTCTAGCAAATATCCCTATTTACTATATGTCTATTTTCAAGATGCTTATGAAGTTGGTGAAGGTCCTTGAAAAATATCAATGAGACTTCCTTTGGGAAGGGGGTGTGTGAGAAAAGATCATTTGGTTAGTTGGGAGGTGGCGTGTCGGCCTAAAGCTCATGGAGGTTCAGGTGTAGGTCGTTTGAAGGATCGGAATACGACATTGTTAGCTAAATGAGTTTGGAGGTTCTCCACAAAAAGAGGAAACTTATGACATTCCATTATTTTGAGTAAGTATGACTATCATTTAAATGACTGGGAAGTCAACCCTTCATTAAACTGTCTGTCTTCTTCGGTGTGAAAAAATACTATTGATCTGTTCCCTATTGTTGCTCCTTATCTCAAATTTATTGTGGGAAATGGTAAGTCTATCCGGTTTTGGAAAGATGTTTGGTGGAATGACCAATGTCTTTCTTATTCATTTCCTAAGCTTTTCAGATTAGCTTGCAATAAGGAGGCTAAATTTTCTGAGGTTATTTCCCACTTCTCCTCTGGAATTTCTTAGACTTTGCTATTTTCTAGAAACCTCCATGATCGAGAAGTAGAGAGAGTCGGTAATCTTATGTCCAGCCTTAATGAGGTGTTTTTCTCTTCATCCTTTGTTGATCAAAGAGCTTGGGATTTGGAGCCTTAGGGTTTGTTTTCTTCTAAATCTGTCTTCCTTACACTTTTCATTGCAAATCCATCAGTTTCTCCCTTCCCGTCCTGCAAGATTTGGAAGCCTCCTATTCCTTCTAGAGTAAAAGCTTTCTCTTGGACATCGGCTCTCAATCGTATCAACACTATAGACATCTTGCAGCATAGAAGACCTTTCACATCTCTTTCGCCGCACTGGTGTGTTTTGTGCAAAAAGGAGGGGGAGTCTGTGAACCATCTTTTTCTCTATTGCATCTACTCAAGATCTGTTTGGAATTATTTTGTGATAATCTAAATATCTCTTGGGTGATGCCAAGACATCTTGTTGACCTTTTTACTTTATGGAGTGCTAGTGGGATGGGGGAGAAAAATAGGCTCTTTTGGGGATGCCTTTGCTATGCGGTGATTTGGAATTTATGGAGAGAAAAGAATTTAAGAATCTATGAAGATAAGCATAAGCCCTTTAAGGAGGTCATTGACTCTATTATTCAGGAGGTGGGAGGTTGGTTATTTATGACTCAAGGATTTCAAGGGTATCCTCTTACTGATTTTGTTTGTGATTGGAAGACTTGCATTTTCATTGATTCTTCAAGGGCAAAAAACCCTTTTTTGAGATGGATACCTCCCATTCTTGGTGCCTTCAAGCTTAATTTTGATGGGTCGTCTTTGGGCAACCCAGATCCAAGTGGCTTTGGCTGCGTTATTTGAGACTCTCTCAGGGAGATTGTCAGAATCATTGCGGGTCTTATTGGTATTGCTAACTCTACAAAAGCGGAGGCTTTGGAGATTTTAATAGGGCTTCAGGAAATTCACGACCTTAATTTGCATGGGTCCTTGATTGAAGGCGATTCCATGGTGGTGGTTAGGTGGGGTTTGGGCAGTTCGTTGGGTTATTGGAATCATGAGCAACTTATTCATGAAATCATTGATCTGGTATACTCTTTGAATATTAATCAGGGTCATATCCCGATATCCCAAAATGGGCTCGCAGACAGATTAGCTAAATGGGGATTTGGTTTTGGGAGTATTGCTAGATCCAATGTAATTCTGGAGTTCCCGGTCTAGGCCTGTGTGGCCTATGTTGTTTTGCTCTTTTTTATTTTATTTTAATAAAATCATTAATTATCAAAAATGACAAAACACAAAAAAAATCATCAAGAAAGCTTCATACATTCTCTACCGTGAATTTCATTAACGAATCAGGACACATCCAAATCGAACCTACCGATAAATCTTGATAAAAAATAATCAAAGGAAATCAATGAAGAACAGAATAAGCTATAATGGCAAATGAGCCCTTAATCAGTTGCTAAAGAAAGAGTTTTTATATTCAAGGACCTTAATGGGTATCAATCTCTTTGCATATATTTCAAGTTTTTATGGACAGTTGGTAGTTGCATACAATCGCTTTTGATCTCAACCGAAGCATGCAATGCTGAAAAAAAAAAAAAATATATATATATATATATATATATATAT
>JAOXJP010173800.1:0-26629 GCA_025762735.1 Platanus orientalis
TCCCCTGGAATAACCTTACAATCCTTACATATTGACTTTTCTAGCCTCCTAGTAAGAAAAAAGTCTATCTGACTTCTATTTGACCCACTTGCAAAACACAATCAAAGTGATACCCATAAAACAAAGGGCTTCCCTTGACCCATTATACCCAAATCGAGATCACCAATTTAAGATATAAGAAGCTCCAAAAATGATCTCAAATGGGAAACATCTAGAAACTTGGTATTAACATAAACATCATCTAGTGAATATACGCATATATGAACCAAAGAAAATTGTTAGATTTAGAAATCATAGATAGATGGGATAGCTACCAACATAAGAAATGAATTACACTATAGACTGATGTTTCTATATTCTCTGATATGTGTACAATTTTGTGAACAAGAAGTAAATATTTGAAATAAAATGAAAGGAAATCACTTACTTGATTTAGATGAATGAAACAGAACTTTACTTGATCAAGGCTAGTGTTTGACACTATGACCTTAAGACAGATTTTGTCCCTCACACTGGTGCTTACAAACTCTTCGGATGTCTACCTCTCAAGATACAATGATCTACCATACACAAAAGAAGCAGTACAATTTGTATGTATGGCAAACCAAACTGTGTTTATATCTCTCTCTTATACTAACACTATGACACGGATGCACTATGATGCATATGTCTTGGTCTAATTTCAGCTGTATGAAATAAAGGGGGGACTACTTATTTATAGATTGTTCATGTCTATTCAGAACAAGCATAAGGACACAACTTCTAGTGTTTGAACTAGTGTTTAAAAACTCAGATTGGTCCAGTGACCCGAAAGTCTACCAATCCGAGTAATATGGTGACTCGCCCCTAGTCACCAGCTGATCAGTTTTAAAATATAATAATTAATATTAAAAAATAAAAAGCATCAAAAGGAACAAAAACAACTGGTAGTGGTACTGTCAATGCACCCTTTATCAGGCATTAATGTGTGCAATAGAAATATATTAATATATAAAAATAGAAACAATAAAAATAATAAATAAAGAAATAAAAGTACAAATAAATAAATATATAAACACTTTTGTCTTATCTTATCCTACCCATGATAGCTTTGAAAACCAGTTTGTATTCTTCTTTTTCTAACCTGTACGAGGAGCTGTAGGAAATGGAATAGACGAAGACGGAAGACCAAGCAGAGCAAAATTCCTTCGCTTCTCTTTCTTCCTTTTCTATTTTTGATCTTTTATTTTTGGATCCTTTTTTATTTTTTTTAAATCTAAAACAGTTGTTAGGATGAAATATATTTTTCATAAGTTTAAGAGATCAACAGGAGGCGAGATACATTAAGATGAAATTAAAAAACAGTTTTAGGGTTATATTCCTGGGCTATTTAGAGGGCATGATTATTTTTATAAAATTTTGAGGTAAAACAAATTGAGTTACTCGGCTGAGTTATAAGAGAATTCGTCCGAGTTACTCGAAAAACTCGACCAAGTGATTTGGTAACCAGGTTGCTGACATCATCCGAGTTTTAGCACTTGGTTAACTAGAAACTCATCCGAGTCAAGTAACTCAGCTAAGTTATCCAAGTAACCAACGAGTTTTTAAACACT
This sequence comes from Platanus orientalis, assembly GCA_025762735.1. NCBI lineage: Eukaryota > Viridiplantae > Streptophyta > Magnoliopsida > Proteales > Platanaceae > Platanus > Platanus orientalis. Next base: position 1,593 of record JAOXJP010173800.1, read on the forward strand.
GGTTTGAACAGACACAAATGCATAAGGGTGGCAATTTAATAGCCACCTATATGTCTGTATGGAACAGACATGTATCAAAGGGGATGATCTAATACATGTTTGTACGTAACAAACATATTTAAAAAAGGTGATTTAATAGCCACATGTGTGTCTATTCGGTCCACATAGTCACCAAGGGCAAAACTGTAAAATCATATGAATGGATACACCCCCACAAGGGCAAAACTGTAAACCTGAACGAATAGACATGTGCCTCATAGGTATAACCAAATCTGGGAGAAAATAAAAGGAAAAAAATATTCTAGCTTTTTCTTATTGATCCAACCCAACCCAACCCGGTTTGGCACACGTATATGCTTAAATATAGGCTAGACCATGTCGGCTAAGTCCTCCTCCATCCACAAAACAGCAGTGTTCCTTAGGGCCCAAACTTATGGGCTTACCCATGTGGGACTATTCAAATTTCACATCCTTTTACCAGTTTTAATAGTGTTCAACTAGGCACTTTTGGAGACAATTTCTCATTCACACATTAACGGTTTTGAGCATCCAATCATTTGGAATTGTTCTCCTCATTGAGGTAAACACGAACCCATGTAAATCTGCCTCAAAAAACCTGTGAGTCCCACTTTTATTTTGGTTCAAAGATGCCCACCTAATCAGATTTTTTAAATATAGGCACAAAAAATTCTAGGCATTTTTCAAAACCGTTTCCAACATAGATCAAGCTTATATACTTAATCTACATGACATTCATAAAATGGATTCAACCAAAACCCATATATGATCAAGGTTTTGGGTCAATCCATGCTAAGTTCATGAAATTTATAGAAAAATGAGTTAAAACAAGAGAATATGTAAGTTTTGTATCAAAGGATTGAACGAATAATTCAATATATGAATGAGTTAGGAGAATGGGAATACTTACAACTCTTTTTTCTCTTCCTTTTCTTGAATTTTTATGTTCGTTCCTCCTCTCTTTTTCTATATAAAAGATCTCATACGAATGGCTTGTAAAGGAGAGAGGGATTAAAGTTAACTCAACCTTATTAAAGATTGAAGAGTTTTTAAGGTGGGAAACCGGGAGCATTTTTTTTCCTACTCGGTTAGGGGGGATGGAGAGGACATCTCCCCTCCTCTCAATGGCAGTTTGTGTCCTCAAAAAACTAGAAAATTCTGTGAGCTACTTCTGATACAATGCATCCACTTTCGCTGATATTTCATGCTTCTTTGCCTAAAACAGTGTTGACTGGCCCTCCTATTCAAAATCCAACCTTAGGACAAGGGTTTGGGGATATAATCTAGGCTTTTGGTTGTATCCATTGATTGATTTATTGCTCGACTATGGCCTGTTTGGGGGAAATGGGAAGTAGATTGGGCAATCTAGGCCCCTCCTAGAGAAGAACACCTTAGTGTCCTTTGTTGGCTAGTCATGTCCTTTGATTGGCCAAATCGAGAAACTGAAATTTTAGAGGCTCAAATTTTGATAAAATGGAGGAATCTTAGGGATACATTTGGGGTTCCCCCTGAGATTGATTGATGTGAAATTTCTAATTGATCTTTGGATCAATGAAGTCAAGACTGATTTTGGATTTACCGAGGGGCGTACAGGTGATAAGATTGTTAGACCATATTATTGTGCTGATGTTATGTTAAAAATAAAAAAGGAATACTTTGGAGTAAATTTATAGGCATACATTTAGAATTTAAGGGATTTGAAAATTACAAAATAGTACATGAACCAATTAGGAAATAATTTAAGAATAAAGATGATTAAATAAAGGTATATGAATTTCAATTTTACAAAACAACACCTAAAATAAGAAATTTAAAATTGATAGTTGAAAAGAAGTTAGAGATGTGTAGATGTAAATCGAAGAATGTAAATGTATTGAAACAAAAATGAATAATAAGAGCGCACTAATAGCATGGGATGGCCCATTAAAAAGTTCAACTAGGGTTTAGACCAAATTTTAAGATTGTCCATAGATTTGTTTCTCTTATTCATATATAATCAACATAATGAAATCGTATTTGATTATGTAATTTTTTTTTCAATTTTGACTTGATTTATTTTGTATGCTTATAACTAAAACTAAACATTATCCAATTTCACTCATGTTTCTTTGTGTCTCCATGTCTTGTTTCAATGCACTACATATTTTTTGTGTTTCTATTTTCATTTGTATCACAATTGGCAGGTACAAGTCAAAGCTTATCAAGAAAATTCATAAACGGATTATGAGAATATTGGGTACCAAACAAATGAATGTTGCCACCTACCCAGTTGGTGTAGATTCCCATGTAAAAGAAGTGAATTTGATGAATGATTGGCCAAATGATGTATGTATTATAGGGATCCATGGTATGGGAGGAATCCGTAAGACAACCATTGCCAAGGCTATCTATAATGAAAACTTTCACAAATTTAAAGGAAGCAGCTCTCTTCTAGATGTTGGGAATGTTTCAAAAGGATTCAAAGGTTTGGTTCATTTACAAGAACAACTTCTTCAAGATGTTCTAATGGAAAAGAATCTAAAGATGTCAATAAGGATGCAGGAATCAATTTGATTAAGAATAGACTTCGATTCATTAAGGTTCTTCTTATTCTGGATGGCGTGGATGAATTGAGCCAATTGGACGCATTAGCTAGAGAGCGCTATTGGTTGACTTCTTAAATCATGATGAATCACTTCGGCTCTTTAGTTGGCATATCTTCGGAAAAGAACATCCCATACAAGATTATGTAGGGCCCTCAAAGGAAATAGTAAATTATGTTGGAAGGCTTCCATTAGCTCTTGAGGTATTGGGTTCTTCTCTAGTTGACAAAAGCCCAGATCAATGGAAGAGTACATTGGAAGAATTAAAAGTTATTCCTGATAGCCAAATTATGGATAAACTTAAAATAAGTTTTGAAGCATTGAATGAAAATATGAAGGATATATTCCTTGATATTGCATGTTTCTTTAACGGAATGCATATAGATTATGTAACTAAAATATTTGAAGGTTGTGGTTTCTTTCCAAAAAATGGAATCAGTGATCTTAAACTTAAATCTCTTGTTAAAATCGATGGAAACAAGTTGAGGATGCATGAATTGCTTCAAAGCATGGGAAGAAAAATTGTTCACGAAGAAAGCCCAAAGGAGCCTAGAAGACGGAGCAGATTATGGTCTCCAGATGATGCCTTGAAAGTATTGACAAAACACACGGTAAAAGCGAAGTGCATGAACTTTTTGTTACTACAAGTCAATATGCCTAGCTCGATTTATTAGTATTAGTTGTCCTGCTTCCAATCTATCTTTTCATTGCTTATTAACTCACCTTATCCTAGTTAGTTTGACAGGCCCAACGGCCCAATGGAAAACATAAGCATGGGTACTATACTTATATGTAGGTGTTCATTTTTGCATTTGATTATTCAATTCTATTTGCTATTAAGGAGGAGAAGCAGTTGAAGGCCTCATCCTAAATTCGACTAGATCAAAAGAGAAACAATTGAGTACTACTGTTGACACCCAAAAAATGTGTGCGAATGAGAAATAGATTTATCATTTGTCCCTAATTGAATGGCGAATGAATATTTGGATCCTTTTTTGCCATTGGTTAAAGAAAATCAGTAATATACGTTCGACCAAAAGTGTGCGCGAATGGACTCGCATAACACAGAAACCAAAAACTAGAAATCGGTTTTATCTATTCACAGGAAGGTTGTTTTGGATAACCACAACTCTTGTGAGTCCCACAACTATCCAGAAGATGAAGAAAGGTGGATTCTCGCATAGAAGAATCACCTAAATATTTGGGATAAGATTTGAAGAATCCCATCTCAACGGAAACGAAACGAAGGAGAGAGAGTTCTCCTCAAATGATGACTCTTCTCCAAGCTCGTTTAGAGAGCTTATAAATACCTGTATGCATCAGAGAAGGGAAAAAAACAACAACAAGGAGAACGAGAAAATGTTGAAGTAAAGATTCACTATAAGGCTAGCTACATTTGTTTTGTTGAAGTTCTAAAAGGTACTTCTCTTTCAAGGAGGAGGGAGCACGTCCATTATACCTCTGCAAACTCTCCAGAAAGATACCATAGGGAGCTTGAAGATGAATCAAGTTTTGAATAGGTAAGTTCATTGATGAATGAACAAGCAAGTGTAACCTATATACAATATTATTTTTTTCCCCTCCTTTTTCTCTTTTATATGATTGCAACTCTATTTTGATGCATAGCTTAAAGATAATCAAAGGTAGGTTGTGTTAGGCAGTTGTAATTAACAAGTTTTACCAACTTGGAGTTTTAGTCCCCAATCATAAAATAATAAACTAGCCCCCAAAATGGCTAGGTAATTTGTCTGATAAATTTTCCCTCATACAAAGGCTCAAAATTTGGTGTTACAAATTTCTGGCATACCCGATGGGACCAAAACTTTCATCTCATCTCTCTCTAAGTTCCATGTGCTAAATGGAACTTCTATATTTTATGAGGTACCTCAATGGAGTTTTAGAAACCCCTGTTGGTTCAGCACAAACCGCAAGGAAAACATGGGTCGAGGTCTTCATCTGCCCACTGCCATCCCCTCGTGTGGTTGAGGCTTTGGTCTCCTCATATCCATCTTTGGTTGAGGCTTTGGTCTCCTAATATCCATCTTCGGTTGAGACTTCGGTCTCCCAATATCTACTTGTGATCGAGGTGTTGGTCTCCCACAAGAAGGTTGAGGCTTTTGTCTCCCTTACTTTACCAGGAGTTGAGGCGTTGGTCTCCCCCAAAGCTGTGACAATGTTGCCTATCTCAGCCAAAAGGGGAAAGTCTTATGATATATTGAGAGAACATGCTGCCCAAATACTCTTAGATAAGTCTAGGAAGTGATGGAGACTGAAACCAAACAAACAGTCGAAAAACATTAAAACTTTCGAAAAGAGATAGGATCTTGTTTCGAGCAAGGCCCCAGGATTTCATTCACCACAACAAAAGTGCATGAAAGAAATTAAAAATTCACATTTGCCACCATCACAGTATGCGAATAACATACCCATTCATCATTCGTGCAGGCATAATACAGTAAGGAAATGAAAAAAGGCCATAATGCACAAGTCTGACAGTAAATACATCTATTAGAGAAAACCAGTTAGTGGCTCTACACCTTCCACGCACAGTTCAGTTCAAGAACCTGTGGCAAATGATAATGAAAATTTCCATTTGCGCAAAACTTTGCACTTACGGGAGCAGTAGGATGCGCGCTATTTATTGATGGCAAATGAAGAAGAAAGTTCACATTCGCCCATAAAACCACGACATTCGCGTAACTTAGTTGTGGTGAATGAACAAGTAAAACTTCATTTGCACACACAAATAGGCTTGAGGCAAGATTTTCTTTTGCCACTCGAGAATCAGGATTTGATTACAGTTTATATCACTCTCACAGGAGTCCCTACAATGCTTAGGGATCAAATAAAGCAATAGATTATTAATCAGGTTGAGATATTACGACCATTTAGCCTTGAAGGAAATGTGCAACATAAGAGAATGAGATTTAAGGCAGAGACCCATGCTTCACAAAAAGACCAGTCACAAGGAAACATGGTCACCCCTTTTAAGAGGCGCAACAAGCAAAAAAAACAAAGTAAGAATAAAGTTCAGAAACTCAATGTTCTTGAATAGATTTGATCTCCTTAAAGGAGGCAAACCAAAAGGAAGTAAAACCTCAGCCTCTGAACACAAACGAGAAGCCAATTTACCTCAGCTCTTTCATGAGCAACCAAAAATGGGGGGTATGTGAATCAATGCAACACCACCTTGGGTGCACCCCCAAGGAAATAATCTCTTCTTACCTCCTAATGATAAAGACAACCTGGGTTATGCACTCCATTGTAGAAGAAGTAAGAAATTTGGCCCTCTCTGTAAATCTCAAGCAACAGTAATGTTCACTGGGGCAAGAAAATACGCTTCTATTGACACTCCTAGTTCTCCTGAACCGTAACCATGAGCTTTTAACTCTGCCGGTATGATGACCAGAAGCCAGTTGGTGGCAAACGCCAGAACACTCAGAGCATCTTCAAGGGGATTACCAATTACTAGGAGGGATCCTACAGCTTCTCCTGTCATGTTCCATCAAAAGGACAGTCCATATACTCCACACAGAGCCACTACGATAGTCAATGTCACATCTACCTCACAGGGATCTCAGGCCACCATAGTGGGGTCAAGTAGAGGCCAGGATTTGCCCATTGACCCTGCAACAAGTGTAGAAAATGTAGACCTCAGGGATTATCATTCCGACTCTGAGGGGGAACCCACTACAACCGTAGAGTGGTGAGCTCAAGTGGAAAGTCGAGATTGTCATCTGGCTACTCAGGAGGCAGCCATAGCAGAATTAAAAGCCATGATCGAATAGCTCATACTCGAAAGACAGAGAATGATCCCTTCAAATCCCAATCTCACCACAGCAGAATCAGCAAGGTTAACCATCCCTAACTAAATGCAAGGGGGTATACTCCCTATACACCCGAATACGCCTTTGCCACTCTGCTTGGGCCTGCCCCAGTTGCAAGCATTGCACCCAACATATCTTCTCCATAAAGACCACCCATACAAGTGCCTCCATAAGGTGCACATCCACAAGGAACTCTCCAGGTTCCTTATCAACAGCAAGAGCCCCCTCTACATGGGCACACACTTCCATGGACATACGGTTACAATGGTTATACTGCTTATGCACAGCCTCCCTTCACGCTACAAGGAACATATGTTCATCAAGATCCGCCCATGGTAGACCCTAACTACATGCGGACAATGATGACCGAAATGCTTAATGAATACAAAGAGCAAGAAATTGTAAGCACGTACATTATACAGAAACCCTATCTCTCGTATGTGGATGCAACACCTTTTTCACCAAAGTTTGTTCAACCTCACTTCAACACATTTAACAGGACAACGTGCCCAAAGAAACATATTGCTCATTTTGAATCTGAGTGCAGCACCATTTCCCAGCAAGGTGACTTGTTATTAAAGTTGTTTATGTAATCCCTCGATGGGGCAGCTTTCACATGGTACTCAAATTTGAAGCCCAACTTTATCTTAGACTAGGATTCAATGAAACGAGTATTTATACAATAGTTTCATGGCACATACAGGCCTGTCAAGTTGTATAAGCTAACTAATAAAAGACAACGGGACAATGAGTCAGTCGTGGACTTCATTAATAGATGGAAAAATATGTATTACGCATGTGAAAATGCGCCTTCAATCAAGACACTACTAGAGATGTGCCTGTAGAATATAGCCTTCGAGTTTTCACTCCATCTCACAACACAGAAGTATTTCGGGTTCAATGATTTGATATCTAAGGAGTCCACTTTGGAAAGAAGACTATTAGACCACAAACGAGAAATGAGAGGAAAAATGGTGGTTAACAAGATGGAGTCAGCCATGGTGGGCACTAATATATCACCCACTAAGTTAAAGGTCAAACACAGCACAGAGACAACCAAGCCAGCAAAGCAAGAGGCCCCTTCCCGGAGGTCAAGCATGAAAGAGCGTCAAGAAAAGGCCTACACATTCCATCTGGATGATTTAGAGAGCCTCTTCAAGCAAACAATTGAATTTTAGGATATCATACTTCCTGAGTCAAAAAGACTAACAAAAGCTGACAAAATTAATGACCCAAAGTATTATAAGTATCATCACATTTTAGGGCATACCCTACAATATTGCTTCATATTTAAGGATAAACTCCAAGAACTAATCGACAAGAATACCATAGAGCTAGACGCAGAAATGAGAGCTATAACCACTAATATTGTCTTTAATAATGAAGACATGGTTGACCACGTCAGCATCCAAGGTAATGAGGATGATAAAGGCAATTACGCCATAACCGAAGGTGACATGATGGGGAAAAGAAGACTCCAAGCCGTAGCACAAAGAAAGGAAAAGGTCCTTAAAAAGACCCATGAAGACTACTTGTTAGAACAACCCCTTCAAGTGCCAACTACATCAGAAGAGTCTTCATTTTTGCATCAAACGGCTTCTTGCAACATGATGTTAATTGTACATGATGGAATCCCCACTCACAGGGAGGACCACAATAGGCACCAACACCACATAGATTAACCTTAGTCATTGATTGGTCACAAAACACTATGACATACCAAGATCATTCCAAAGGGGTAACTATTCTTATGGCAGTCTACAGGTATAACATTAGGGGTATCTCTATCATACTAACAGGCACCATCTAAGACCCCCCATTATAGTCTACTAGGATAACTTGGTTACCAATGACACCCTATAAGCACACATACTTCCAGAATGTACTAGCCAAGTTTAGGCAACGAGCTTTTCCTTGTCATCATGTAGTTTATTTTGAGGCATTTCCACCTGGTTTCGAGGTCCCGTTGTTCGCCACCTTCTCAGATAAAAACTACTAGTGCCCATGAAGTCATTTGTTTAAGTTCACGATATCATGTAGAGAGGTAAATCATAATGACAATTTGCTACTGAGATTGTTCCTGCTCTCCCTGGACGGCCCACCATTGGATTGGTACATGGACCTTGCACCCCAAAGCATACCTTCTTGGGGCCATTTAATTGAAATGTTCATCCATGAGTTTATTAGACCAAGCACGGAATCATACGATCCTTGGAATATGGACCCCCTAAGATAACCCCCTCAACAATAAATATATGAAGAATTTGATGGCACTCCTAATCAAATCATTTCCTAGCTATTGAATTCAGGACGGTTCGACAAAATAAGGCAACCCATCAGACATGAGGTCTACATCACTGAGTTCCCTGAAGGCTATCAACTTCCTCCTCTTATGCTATATACTGAAAATGGGGACCTCCATTTTCATGCCCATCGGTTCCTAGAAGAAACAGGCTTGCCAGCCACTGCCCACAATCTATTGGTACGACTTTTCCCGATGTCTTTGAACTCACAGGCTTTTGATTGGTACTTGATGTTACCATCGTGCCATGTTTTTTCATGGTCAATGCTCATTGATCGTTTCTATCATCAGTAAAGGGCATATAGGCATAACCTCCAATATATACAGAGTGTGGTGCGGTTCTTACCCCAAGACCAATGGGACATTGATATGGATGCCAGTGACTCCTCGACTTCAGTTGACGACGTTCTAAATCTATGGCAGGCTAAGCACCATGATTTAAACATTCAAGATATGCTGCCCTTGATCACTAACTCAAACGAATCTAGCTACGATGAGTCTAGCTTCGCTTCTATCTCTTAGGAACTCTCTGAGAATGAAATGTCTGATAACCCCTAAATAGAGACTTGCAATGTCACGAAGCTTAAGATCACTACCCCAGTGGAGGGGTGCCAGCCACATCCCAAACACGTCAATCAAGTCAAATTAAGTCCAAAAAGTAGATCCCACCTCAAGGTCCCATAGCTAAAAAACAAGTTGACGCAATAAAGAAGGCGTCCATGGAAGTTAGGCATAGCAAGGCCATAAAAAATACAGATAACCCTATTCCATATGATGTGATGGCACACCTCAAGAAGATCTCATCATTACTAACAATTTATGATGCTCTCCGCATGTCACCAAAGCTCAAGGCGTTTATTATCTATAACCTAATTCATTCAGACAAGTTTGCCATAAATGACAAGATTGTCAGAGCTTCTTGGCAGACTATAACAAGAGAGGGATTGTGTATGCCCACGGTCACCTTCGAAGATACTGATCGGTATTCCGATGATCCTAGCTATAATCGACCCTTATTCATCATGGGATCTATCGACAATCAACCTGTGTCAGGAGTTATGATCGATGGCGGTTCAGTAAGCAACATAGTTCTAGCCAAAACACTGGATTATATGGGAATAGACCTATCCCAACTTCAACCCAGCACACTCGTCATCCAGAGGTTTAATCAAAATAAGAAACACCCTCTTTGTTCCATCAAGCTAAGGACAAAGTTTGGTCACATCAAGGATTGGACACCCTTTTATGTGATTAAAGTTGATACCGCTTACAATGCTCTCATAGGTAGGTAATGGATGCATAAGTTTCAGGTGGTCCCATCAACGTATCATCAATGCATCAAGTACCCCTAGCAAGACACTTAGGGTACCATAATAGTTGATAACAATCCCTTTCAAATGGTAGAGTCCTACTTCGTTGATGCCACATATTATCAAAAGTCTGATCCCCTAGAAACATCAGCAAAAGACAAAGAAGGAAGGACTAAGCCCAGGAAGCTCAAAGTAAAGCATGATGCCGCGACTATTAAGGGCTACTCATCATTACTACCTGAGTCAGTAGCGCAGGACCTTATCCTCCCTCTGGCACATTTATCAAGAATGTGTGTCGACCCTTACCGGATATCCTCCATCTTTTTACGTGAAAGCCATACCTAACCTCCCAATAGTTCAGGACCTACCTCAGAGCGAGAACTCAAGGACTAGGTCAGTCTATTGCCACATATAAAGTTGGTTGTGTAGTTGCTTTTAAACTCTAGCTTGATCAGAAGGAAAAATGAAAGAACTCTTACAAGGGTAAGGAAGTTCTAACCCAGCAGTTTCAGGAACTAGTTCTCTATTCCAAGAATAAGGATGATACAAGAGGACTGCGCAAGAGATCCACCAAATTAAAAGTATCCTCACATGCTATCACAGCATCAAGAATAGATTTGTTCGAAGATGCCCCCTTTGAGTGCTTGTTCGCAGAAAAAAAAGTCATCTTCCAACGACTTTGTCATGGATTTAGTGATGCCCACGGCTCCAGAACTCGATGATGGAGGCCAAGCAACAGTGGATGATTTAATCGAGGTAAACATGAGAAAAGAGGATGACTTTCGCCCTACTTTCATTAGTGCATGCCTCTCTTCACAAGAATAGATACAATACCTAGAATTCTTAAGGCAAAACAGAGACGTGTTTGCCTGGAATTATTCTAATATGTCAGGATTGTACCCTAATATGGCAGTCCACCGACTTGCAATTGATCCAACTCAGTGGCCCATTAAACAACATCCTCGCAAAGCCAAACATGATATTGCTGATAAGATAGAAGGAGAAGTGGAAAAGTTGCTTAAGGTCAGGTTCATCTGTGAAGTCTGATACCCCAAATGGCTTGCCAACATCGTACTTGTACAGAAAAAGAACGGCCAAATTAGTGTGTGTATTGACTATAGGGATTTTAATAGTGCATGCCCGAAGGACGACTTTCCTCTGCCACTCACAGAGTTATTGGTAGATGTCACCACAGGGTATGAAGCTCTCTCTTTCATGAATGGTTTATTCAAGATATAACCAAATACAAATGGCTCCAGAGGATAAAGAATCCACGACATTCTATACACTGATTGGCATATTTTGCTATAGAGTCATGCCCTTTGGTTGAAAAATGTTGGCACCACTTATCATAGGGCAATGACCTACATATTTGAAGACTTGCTACATGATGCAGTCGAATGCAATGTCGATGATTTGGTTGTAAACACAAAGCTCAAGCAACATTACATTGTTGATCTAGACCGAGTCTTCCAACAACTTTGCCGATATAATTTGAAAATGAACCCTCTCAAATGTGCATTTGGTGTATCATTAGGATGGTTTCTTGGGTTCATTGTCTGGCATAGGGGATCGATATCGATCCTAAGAAGATTACAGCTATAATCAAGATGCCCAAACCAAAAGATATCTCTGAACTCTAGAGATTATAGGGGAAACTTGCCTACATTCGACAGTTCATTTCCAATCTATCAGGATGTTTCCAAGCCTTTTCTCGCCTAATGAAGAAATCAGTTCCTTTTGTCTAGAACCAATCCTGTCAAAATGCTTTCGACAATATCAAACAATACCTGCTAAATCCACCGGAGCTCATGATCCCAACTATAAGCAAGTCGTTACTTTTGTACGTGTCATCCATGGAATCATCTCTCAGTGCACTGTTAGCCCAACACAATGAAGAAGGCAATGAACATGCTTTATATTACCTCAGTAGAACAATGGTCGGCGCCGAGTTGAACACGCACCCATAGAAAAAACTTGTTTGGCTTTGGTCTTTACGCTATAAAAATTATGGCATTATCTCCTCACCACAATAGTCCATCGTATATCATGGGCCAACCCATTAAAATACATTATGAGTCGCCCCTCAGTACAAAGGTGCATCGTAAAGTGGATCATCCTCTTCTCAGAGTTTGACATCTACTATGTGCCATAATGAGCAGTTAAAGGGCAGGTGCTAGTAGATTTTCTAGCCGCACACCCAGTACTTGATGATTCCCCCATTTAAATGGAGCTACCTAATGAGAATGTCATGCAAGTACAAGTAAAAAAAAGATTGGAAAATGTTCTTTGATGGAGCATCCTGAGGTTCTTCTACTACTCTGGGAGATAATACAAACAAGTTTTTAGGAGTTGACATCGTTTTTGTCACCCCAGACAATGACGTCGTCATGCACTGACTCACACTAACAGAGGGGTATTCGAACAATGAAACTAAGTATGAAGCATTGATTGCAGGTTACAGGGATTCAGAGCTCGTTATTCGCCAAATGAATGGTCTCTACCATATCAAAAATCCAAGTCTCACACCTTATTTCTAAAGGGCTAAAGACTTGACAAAGTTATTCCGGCGTTTGCAAATACAACACGTAAGAAGAGACCATAACGGACGAGCTGATGAATTGGCAAGTTTGGCAACATCATTCACACATCCAAGAGATGATTATCTCATCATTCACATTGGAGAAAGATGGGTTGTGCCCCCATTGGCCCCATCCAGCGAAGAGAATGTTTTATTTGTTTGTAACACCGATCTACGAGACCATGACACACAGAATATCAGTGGCAAGCCAACTACAAAGGAAGAAGACTGGCGCGAGCCTTTCATCCAACATCTCATGGATCAAAGAAAGCCTTTAGACCCTATGAAGAGCACTAAGATACGACGACAAGCTACCCGATTTACCTTGCAGGGCAATCAACTATATCGGCGATCACTCGATGGCATATTATTGCATTATCTATCAACCGATGAGGCCACCATAGTGATGACTGAAGCGCACGCTGGCATGTGCGGAGGGCACTAAAGCAATCCTAAGATTCAATACCAGCTAAAATGGTTTGGCTATTATTGGCCAACAATGGTGATCGATTGCATCGATTATGCCAAAAAATATCGTGTTTGCCAACTGCACAGTGATTACGGCCATGTGCAGGCCGAACCTCTACACACCACCTCTTGCTCATGGCCTTTCTCCAAATAGGGAATAGACATAGTAGGACCCATCACCCCGACTTCTGCTAAAGGGCATCAGTATATTTTAGCTACAATAGATTACATCTCTAAGTGGGCAGAGGTTGTAGCCTTAAGAGAAATCAAAGCCTTTGGTATCGTCTAGTTCATCAAAACTCACCTCATATACAGGTTCGGTATTCCCGACCGCATAATCATAGACAATGGGCAACCATTTATGACTTTTTCCTTATACCGACTAATGGCAAAATACAACATTAACCTAAAGCATTCTTCAAGATATTACCCCCAAACTAATAGTATTGAAGAAGCTTTTAACAAAACCCTTTGTAAGATCATTACAAAAATGGTAACTAGGCACAAAAAGGGCTGGCATGAGAATTTGTCAAAAGCACTTTGGGCATACCGCACTACATTTCGTACACCTACACAAGCAACCCCATATTCTTTGGTGTTCGGTGCGGAGGCAGTCCTACCGGTTAAAATCCAGGTCTCATCCCTAAGGGTGGCAATACAGGACAACCTAACAGAGACTGAAGCTATAAGAATCCTCCTTTCAGAACTAGAAACTCTTGATGAGTCTAGGCTCGCCGCGCAACAACAATTACAATTATACCAAGCTCGCATGGCCAGGGCCTACAACAAGAAAGTCAAGCTTCTCTCATTTACCAAAGGTGAACTGGTACTCCTTTCATGATCCCCACTTGATCCCACAAGAAAGAAAGAAGGAAAATTCGCCTCAAAATGGGATGGCCCGTATGCCATTGAGAAAGCTTATCCTAATGGCGTATACTTGCTTTGGGACGTGGAAGGAACTCAAACCCTCCCCGTTACCAATGCCAGATTCCTAAAAATTTCCTTAAAAAGGGTCATAATGGCTTTCAAGGAACTAAGTCGGTTTGATCCTGTCATGTACAGGTACGTAGGCAGTCCGGGTGTCTATTTTCCCCGGATGCAACCTCTCCAAAAAAAAAAAGAGTCGATCTCATTAAAAACCATCAATGGTAATGAGATGCAAAAAAAGGCAACCCCGGACTTAGGTTAAGAGATCCTAAGGGCAAAAAAGGGAAGTCTATGCATCACATGTGATGGAAGGGGCATGGCAAAAACTCGCATTGGGCACCACGAGTAAAAGAATCCACTCACGGCAAGATTAAATCCTTGTTGATCACATTGAAAACCAGTAATGGCAATGCGTTGCAAAAATTAAGCGAACCCCAGTCCTAATGGACAACCATTAGGGGCAAAAAAGGGACAAAATACCCAAAATCTCATAATCAAACTACGGCTGGGCTTTATCCTGTTTTAGGGTACATAGACAGCCTACCATTATAGGGCAGGTGCAACCCCATCTTCATCCACCCCATAATCTCTCTTTGAGAACTATATCATTCTGTTGTAACACTACATGATACAATTCTCAAAGGGGGAAGGAAGACACATGCCTAAACTCCGAAGACGCAAAAAATTTGATAAAATTTATAAATTTTATTAAATGGATGCTACAGCAAAGAGAATACAACAAAGGGCACTCTACCCTACTCCCTACACTACCCTCAGCCTCTCGCTAGGTCATGGCTACTGAAACCTAGGAGTTTGGCACACAATGAAGGAAACACCTTGGCATTCACTTCTAGGGTATCATTCACCGCATCAACATTTGATTGTGCCACGTTGAGGTTACGAATTGTTTCCCTGCAAGCTCCATCATGCCGGTCCATCTCTCAGCTCATCAATTCGCCCCTACAATGGTCTACCATATAAATGGATCGGCGAATAGAATTACCCACATGATCAATGAACCTCTTACGGGTTTCAAGGCAATTCATAACTTTGTTAAAATGTTCCTTCAACGCTTCCATCTACTCCATTAATTCATCAGCGTCCCGCACCAGTGGCCCGATATCTCCGTCAGTACCCGGGTCTGTTGGGAAGTTAAGTCTGTCATCCTAATCTCTTCCTCCTGAAGGCGCAAACGAACATCATGCTCTGGTCCTTTCAATACCTTGATGTCCTTTGCCTCACAAAGTTTAGATAAAGCATCAATGAGGCACATCACCGTGCCTCTGAACTCGCAGTTGTAGATGCAGGCCTCTATGCGATCTAGTGCATCTAAAATCTCTTGTCGGACGAAAGGAATGTCTGCCTCCTTAGCAAATAGGCCAACTAAACTCCTAATCAGTGTATCACGCTCGCGACTAGCCTCAGTAACTCTTGCCGCCACCTCCCTAGTTGTTGGCAACCTTACTACATCTACAAAAGAAATCAATGGCATCAGGTTATAAAAACCAGGGAAGTGGACCATAAAAGTAAACAAAGGGCTCGAAGAGTACCACGATCAAATAAGGGCTCAGCACCCTCCCCCTTAGTCGAGGACTCATCTCGCTTTATACGCGATCCAAACTGTTCTCCAACCTCAGGAACACTGGAAACTTTCCTTTTGAAAGCCATACCTACGACATAAAATGAAAGTATTTGCAAAAACTGATGGAATAAGAAGGGCAACAAGAACAGCCGTCTTATTTATAAACATGAACGGCCGCAACCTTTCAGAGAAGGGTATCTCAAAAAAGAGAATAAAAATGATGGATTCATTTTGTTGTGACGATCTAAAGACGTCATCCGATATTATCAACAGGAGGACTGCATCAACACCGCTTCAAGGATATACATATAGGTTGTCACGACGTTTGCTAGAGAAGGCATTATATCCAAAAAGGCACACACATTGTGATTCCTGGCCTTTGACTCTTATAAAGTCAGCCATATTTGGCTCTCATAATGCCAAGGAACAATCACACTTGACCTTTAAAAGTTAACCCATTTTGACTCTCATAAAGTCACACAACATATGACGTCCACCATATCTAACTCTTATAAAGTCAAATAATATGTGACTCTTATAACATCCACCATATTTGACTCTCATAAAGTCAAACAACATGTGATTCGTATAAAGTCAAACAATATATGACTCTCATAATGACTACCTGGCTTAACTCTCATAATGTTAAGCAGGCATAATTCTTATAATGTCAGTCACATTTAACTCTTATAAAGTTAATATTACCTGACCCTCGCAATGTTGAGTAAAGCAAAAAAGCATGGTCTTTTATTTCATCAGAAGTTCTAACATCCTCCCTATTACATTATTTTGGGAAGGCGGAAATAAGACATTGGCATAAGTCCTCTTCTTCGATCAAGGAATATCTGATTTGATCGCCTCGTTTTACGAACTCTTCTCGAAGATGATCTATGTTGGAAGAGATGGCAAAAATCTCTGATTTAAGAGCACTTCCCTTTGCAGCTCTCACTTCCCAGGTAGCCTTGAGAGCCTCGATTCAGACCTGCAGCCTTGCCAGTTCCTCCTGGGCACTGGCTAAGGCATTGTCAATACTAGTCACCGAATCACAAACTCGGTCCAGCTTCTCCATCAAAGTCTTCTTCTCGGCCTCAGTAGCATTCAAGTTAGCTTGAACCTCAGTATTACTCTCAATACTCGCAAGTTCTGATATTAGTGTCGACCGCTTCATCAGAGATGTAAAGTACATCTTTATCCCTCGCCGAAACCCATCAGTGCAAATGTGGTTCTCTACGTCGTCCGCCAAGGCTTCCAACACTTCGCCTCGGGTACTCGTGAAGTCGGGTGATGAAGGTGTTAGAGTTGCTATATGTATGAGTAGCTGTTGACGAATCATGTGTGCTGAGGCAATCTTAGAAGGACGATTAAGGGCATTAGTAGTGCTCATAATTTTATCTGGAAAAGTAAAACAAAAAAAGCATTAGCAAGGGTGTACGAGAATGTGTGCTATAATAAAGATGAAAGTTTACCATGATCCATGAGGGGAACTTCAGTAACATTCTACCTTGTAGGTGGTGCTTCTTCGGCAACTGCATTAAACATAGAAGAAAAGTCTAGGACCTGGAGAGGTACATATGAATGACATGAATGATACGAAAGGGAATAATATACATACCCTTCTCAGAGGCTACTTTGTCTCGAAGGTTGTCTTCATCAACTGCCGGCTCCCCTTGGTTCATGTCTTCTAATGGAGTCGCCTCAACTAGTGTTTGACCAGCCACGAGGCCATCTTCCTCAATAGCCAAGGGTGGAAGAGTAGAAAGAGCATTTTCAGCAGGCGGAAGTGCAGATTCATTTACCACATAGATGGCTTTATCCTGGGGCTCGTCGACTTTAAGAGACTCATAGGCCTTAGACATCCTCACATCGGTAGAACCAGAAGGTCAAGCATCAGCAGAAACCTCTTTATTAGTATCTTGGGTAGCCTAGTCGTTAGTCCCAACAATAGTCGAGATCGACTCATTAGGGCACTTGCTAGATGTATCAGCCAATGGAATGTCTTCCCTAGAACCGTCAGTCCATCCTTGGTCATCTTTATCAGAACTTTCATAATCCACCAATTCCTTCATGACCACGTCCTGCAGGCTATCAGGTGGCACAAAAAGACCTATGAAAACTTCAAAACCCTATAAGGAGTTCACATCTATGTCTTCATAATCCAGCACGGATTCCATTAGGTCTTGTTGCTCCTCCAGCATCATTATACGACGAGCCCTGCTTGTTAGTATGATCAAATAATCTGCTTCTGGGATGCAACGCTCTTCTTTCTTAACCACCTGAGGGAAACTCTCATCAGCGGTTGATCTGTGCATCTCAGGGGGGCTGGCTCTGCTAGTCTACCGGTAGAGGCCTTCCAGCAACTAATTGTGAGAATAAAAGAACATTGAAGTAATGATTATGCTAAGGTCATAATCATTCCTAGACATGTTCTCCAATGGTGGTTGGTGAAGGAGGATCCCACGTCTCTTGCTCTGAGGATGTACTTGAAGGCCCACCAACTTGTTGAATACACAAGGAAGTCCTTGTGCCAATAGTGTTCGTGGGCTCAGCATCTCTAACTACATCTTTTCCCTTGAAGGGAACATAAGGCTCTTCCCTGGTTGTCTCACGTGATGCGGCTATAACCTGCTCGACCTAGGCCGCCACTTCCTCCTTATTGGTAGGTTCTTCACCAAAGTGAATAGGCTGGTTGGTGGGAAAAGAACACTCCACCTCAAAACAAAATGCCTCATCTTCTCCTAGGTGTTTCTCCACTGTCCCATGTTCTGATTCAGATGTAACAAAGGGAAGACTCCTCCTAGTGGCTGCCAGCTCCTTCTTGATACTCTCTATCAGACCAGGGAGCGAGTCACGAGTCACTAACGAGATGTCTTGGCCGACAGGGAAATATGTCAGAATCTCCCTCGTGATGCCAGTCACTCTCTTAAAAATGTAATCAAGAAAATAACCCTCCAGGGTATAACAGTTCATGGTGACAATTAAATCGTGCACGAATGCCCCTCGCTCCCACAGAGCTACCATTTCTCGATAAATTATGCTACAGGCATCATATACTTGATGGTGGGAGGTATAGCATTGGGTACCCGACGGCCCTCTCGATCGTCTCGCCGGCCCGGGCTCAGTAGGAGAAGTACCCCGATATATGGAATCCTCAGGTACGACCTTTTGTTCAGTAAGAATATGGGGAGGACGATTGAAAGGCTGTACCAGACCTTGTTCTTGCCTCATGGGCAGTATGTTGGCCAGCCACACTCGATCTACAAGAGTCTCACCCCTCGACACAAATTCTCTAGCAAAAGGTATTTCATGACATACTGCCCTTTCCGTTGGCTGTCGGGGTTCTTCGATGGAATAGCCCCCGATATCTTCAAAATCATCCTCATGAATGAGAGTCATCCGATTCGGTTCCCTTACCCGATCAGGAGATGGGATGCGTTGGGGTTTCCTCCCACGAGATCTGCTCCTCGTCGGCCTCTTCCTCTTGGGTTTATGAGGTTGTTCTTCCTCCTCATCCTCTTCTGTGGCTAAGGGAGATGGGGGAATAGCTTCTTTGTCTGCTTGCTGGTCTCCTGGCCGTATATTGGATCTCCTGGGCCATTGCACAGCTAACGTCTTTTGAGCTAAAGTTTTATTACGAGATTGGTCAGCCATTATTATAATACCTTGACCATCATAAAAAATGACATTAGAATTGGCCCCATCCTCATTATATCTTATTACAGAGAAGAATGAGTTATACCACCACTTAGCATAACGATAATCAAATTGAAGATTATCCTACTCAGCTATCTCCTCAAGTATGACTGCTTGGCTACCTGTCCTCGACCTCACAAAGAAAAGGTAGGCCTCTTGAATCCTCTCTAGAGTACTAGCCTTACCTATCATCTTTGCGCGAGTGAGAAGAGGAACAAGTCCCTGAAAGCAAGAAAATTGGTGAGCAAATCTATGCGGATTATAGGCTTCCATGTAAAGATGGTTGTCTCTTCTCCAGGTCAATTCACCACTTCTGAGGGAATGAAAGTATGCCCAAGCATCTCTTGATAAAGACTCATCATCTATCAGAGTTTGACCACCGAACGAGTGATCTGGAATAAGGACCAGCTTCTGAGTAAAGCAAAATAACGCAACTTGACGTAAAACCATCTCTGCTTTCTGATTCTTCAAAGTGTTGATATATGAAATTCTATGAAGATCTCTCTCTCCTCTCTGATAAATGGAAGGGAACTGCAGCCCTAACCATGTGCAGAAATATTGGAGGGGGAAGTACACTAATTTCTCTCCAATATGGCCTTCTCAGAGGCCAACTTCCACAATGTCTGGTAAACCGCTATATAAGTAGCAGAGACTAGGGACTGCTAGGTTCATGCGTATCCCATCAGCAAGGTTGGCAGCAACAATGAACACTCCAGGGCAAATATGTTCACTTATACTACTGGGAAGGGCCCATCCACTTAAGAAGGCAGCATACACCCCGGCCAAGAATGTGGGGCCGTCAAGGTCAACACTCTATCGGACATTGTCCTTAGTCCATGACAAAGGTTTTTCCCTGGTAGATAGGCCCAAAGGACCCTAGCCGATGTGGCTTAACCAGCCACCATATGAAACATTAATGTCATTAAACTCGGAGAATATTTGAAAGAGTCTTCGACACGTGGTGGAGAGCATATCGAAATGAGCGTTAAAAGGGATGTACTCATCTATTAATCTCCCTTCAAGAGGCAGGTGGCTCACACCAATAAATTCCCATAGTGGGATCCCTAGCTCGCCATATTAACATAGAAAGGTATTAGTGTCAGGGCACCACCTAGCAATGGCCTCTGCCACCATCGTATAATGCTTATTAAAGCTACCAATGGAGCCACGTAGTGCCTTGGCCATGTTTATGGCATCTATCTCTGTGTGGTACTTGTTGAAGCAATGCTCAATAAGAGCCTCCCATTTCCTTCCCCAAACTGAAAAGGAGGAAGATCCTCTATAACTTTGGCCAACTCATGCCGCTTCTCCTAATCAAATCTTTCAGATTAGGCTCCTAAAGTCACTGGTAGTAGAATCTTTGAGAGATTCTCCTTTTATGGAGGGGAGAATGGTGTCGCGAATCAAGTTGTCTCGACGAGCCCAATCATCTAAATGGGACCAACCCTTATAGATTTGTCTAATATAGTCAGGAGGACTTGGCGTATGGTTTTGGTCAAGGAATTCTGGGTCGAGAAGGCTTCGACTATGGACCCATTCATGTGTTTGACGAATGGGAGAAAGAAAGCTCTCACGGCGTTCACAGTCATATAAAAGTTTCCTTTTTGGAGCCATGACTCTGCAAAGAAGATAAGCCAAAATTAGAAATTAAGTAAATATAAATACTTTAACATTTTATAATTTCTTATGCAAGTGTGCATTTTTTGTGGCGAATGAGGATTTGGATGTACATTCACGCACACTTTTGCAACAATAAGTGTCAACATCATCATGCTCCATTGTGAGTGAATGAGAATCTTTCAACCCATTCGCGCCTAACATCGCGCCTAACACTGAAGAGATGTGTGCCACTAGCTCTCATTACCCCTTAAAAATCGCAAACCCAGAAATTATGCGCGAATGACGAAATGATACTCTATTCGCCACACAACAGTGCGCAAATGATAAATTGATTCTTCTTTCACCACAATGTTCTCTTGGCAAAAGACGAAAACATATTTCATTCGCCCGAGCAAAAAAAAATTTGGTGAGTAGTAGAAAACAGAGAGGTTATAATTGTCACCTACTCTCGATAAGATACTAAATACCTAAGAAGTTATGGTTGTAAGAATGGTTAGATTAAAATTTTCATAAAGCATGGACTTTTTGAAGTACGCAACCATCTTGCTTGGTGACTGCTTAAATAAAGCATGAAGATATGGCTATTAGAAACACAAAGATCTCAGAAATACGAAAAGAAAAGACAATTCATTGATTAAGTTAGAAAATTACATGTCCATCATATTCAAGAAAAAACAAAGCAAATATTTTTCATAAACTGAAGATCAAATGAAAGCCCTAAGCTTGTCTAGGAGGGCCGCAAAGATAGGGATCTGTCGTTGAAGGATGGTATCAGCATCAGCCCGTTTGGTTACTTCTTCAAGGTAGGTTTCATCACGTCTGTTCTCTTGTCTAGTAGTTAAGATGGCTTTGGCTTGAGTAATCAATTACGTTCTATGCTCAATACCACCCTCGCTATCTTCCAAGATGGAAGTGTAGCCATTTAACTCATGCCATAGGCGTGTGCACTCTGTCTTGATATAGTAAAAGCTCTCCACCAACATCTCCGATTCTGCACTTACAAAACTATTCTGGAGAGTTATCTTTGCATGGATCCAATTCAAGTTAGCTATTTTCTCCTCTGATTCTTTAATAAAGGCTCCAAGATTAGGAGAAGGCTGAGCAAGTCTCAAGGTCTCTTCGGCTTGAGCAATAGCAGTAACAGAGTTTAAAAGAGACTGTATAGTCCTCCTAATACCGGGATTCTTGAAATACATTTCTACATCGTCCAAGCAAGCTAAAGCCCTAGCCCGAGTGCATGGTAGTGTGATTGCTACAGGATCTATTTCAGTAAGATCTTGCAAAAGACGAGTTCGGGCTTCACATGATCGGGTTGCATTATCATGAAAGTGCTCTAACTCCACCTCACTATAGTCCTACTATGGCAAGACTGCTTCATCTTCAAAGGATAATTCTACATGATGAAGAAAAAGAAGAAAATCAGAACTAGAAATAACCTAAATACTCCTAATAAAGACACGAATACCTGACAAAGGAGTAGGTTCCATGGGGATAGGCTCTAGAGATGAAACAAGATCAGATTCTGAAGATGAATTAGTTGTTGCTATAGGGACGTCATCCTCAGAATCAGATGAATTAATGATGATTGGTATAAGGTCAATAAGGCTACCTGGCCTTACTTCAGGACCATGGCTCGGTCTTGTCGTAGGAGTTGGTCTTAGATTGGTCCAGGACCTAAGTCTCATCTTACTATAATGGACATTAACAGGAGGAGTAGAGGATTCGCCACTGTTTATCCTCGAGGACTTTCATTTGGGTGCCATTACCTAAAAAAGAACATAAGAAATAGAAATTTTCTCAGTATGAAAGATAACCCGCGATTGGCATAAAATGTGGGCAAATGATGATTTAAAGTGTCATTCGCACACATTGAATGACACACTCAACTTGTGAATGAAGCAAGGAGGAGTCATTCACAGCTCACTCAAGCAGTCAACAATCACCCCAGGGAGGGCAATTAAAGCTACAAATAGGAAAGAGCAAAAGAAAATGGTTTCAACTCCTGAAACAGCTCCAATGATGTTTTCTTGGACTGAATGAAGATTTTTCCTTTCTTGAAACATACCTCATATGATCATTCAAAAGGAAGAAAAGAATTCAAAATTAAAAAGAAAGAGAAGTATGCGTCATATGATCAGCTAAAAGAGAGGGAAAAGAATACAAAAAACTAAGAAAGAACTTATGCTTGCAGGAAATGGAAAATTTGAATGAAGCTCTACTAAGAATATGAGTTGAAGAAGAAAGAAGAAGGTTTATATACTTATAGGGCTATAACCTTCAAAGACGAAGAATTTGAAAAGTCCCGAGGACAAATAAAGAAGGTACTAATAAGAATAACTGAAATCCGTTAATTTGGTCTCGAAAAATGCACCGTCACCTTGCCACACTCGCAATGCCTTTTCTGAGGGGGCAGCTGTTGACACCCAAAAAATGTGTGCGAATAAGAAATAGATTTATCATTTGCCCCCAATTGAATGGAGAATGAATATTTGGATCCTCTTTCACCATTGGTTAAAGGAATTCAGTAATATACGCTCGACCAAAAGTGTGTACAAATGAACTAGTGCAATATAGAAACCAAAAACTGAAAATCGATTTTATCTCTTTACAGGAAGGTTGTTTTGGATAACCACGACTCTTATGAGTCCCACAACTATCCAGAAGACAAAGGAAGATGGATTCTCACATAGAAGAATCACCTAAATATTTGGGATAAGATTTGAAGAATCTCATCTCAACATAAACGATACGGAGGAGATAGAGTTCTCCTCAAATGATGACTCTTCTCCAAGCTCGTTTGGAGAGCTTATAAATACCTACATGCACAAGAGAAGAAAAAAAAAGAACAACAACAAGGAGAACGAGAGAAAAGGTTGAAGTAAAGGTTCACTGTAAGCTACATTTGTTTTCTTGAAGTTCTGAAAGCTACCTCTCTTTCAAGGAGGAGGGAGCACGTCCATTATACCTCTACAAACTCTCCAGAAAGATACCATAGCAAGCTTGAAGATGGATCAAGTTTCGAATAGATAAGCTCATTGACAAATGAACAAGCAAGTATAACATATATACTATATTACTTTTTTCCCTTCTCTTTCTCTTTTATATGATTGCAACCCTATTTTTGATACATGGTTTAAAGATAATCAGATGTAGGTTGTGTTAGGTGACTGTAATTAACAAGTTTAACCCACTTGGAGTTTTAGTCCCCACTCATAAAATAATAAACTAGCCCCCAAAATGGCTAGGTAATTTGTCCAACAAATTTCACCTCATACAAAGGCTCAAAATTTGGTGTTACAACTACAGCATTTGCAAAGATGCATAGGCTAAGACTACTCCAACTCAATTATGTGAGCCTCAACGGAAGCTTTGAACATATTTCTAAAGAGTTTATATGGCTTTGTTGGCATGGATTCCCTTTGAGATCTATACCAGCCAATTTTAATCTGAAGAAACTTGTTATTCTTGATATGCAATATAGCAAAATCAGACAAATTTGGAATGACGTCAAGGTTTGAATATTATATTTCCTTGGGTAAATTTTATTTCCTGGAGACTAACTTCTTACTCCCTGCTTTTATTTGTTTGGTTGGTAATGCAGGTGCTCCACAATTTGAAAGTCCTTAATCTAAGTCATTGTTGTTACCTAATAGAAACTCCTAACTTCTTTGAACTCCCCAATCATAAGAGATTGATGCTTGAAAGGTGTACAAATTTGGTTAAGGTTCACAAATCCTTGGGAGATCTCAAAAAGCTTGTTTACTTGAATCTTAATGACTGCAAAAAACTTAGAAATCTTCCAAGAAATAGTTTTGCTAATATGGAATTTTTAAAGGAGCTTCATGCAGATGGAACTGCTATAGAAGAACTACCCACTTTTGGACTTTTGAGGAGCCTCGGCATCTTGTCTTTTAGAGGATCTAAAATGTCACCATCTAAATCATGGTATTCATTTTTCTCGTCTTTCTTATCACCAAAAAGTCCTGTAAGACAACACAACGGAAAAATACCTTAAGCTCAGCTTCCAAAATTGCTCCACAAGTTTCTCCAGACTAACAAATCCCAAGCGTTTCCTCTTAGTGGTGAAGTGTACTACGTAGTATAAAACTAGAGTAACACTTAACAAATCC
>JAOXJP010173801.1:0-12614 GCA_025762735.1 Platanus orientalis
AAAGACAAAAGACCTAACCGCGGGTCATTTAAACTCATAACTGCTTTCAATGCCTGATCGTGCTCCCAACGACTATTTTTTAATTTAATTAAAAATCAAGCATTGAGGCAAAAATCAAGTGTCAAGCATTTTTTTACCTATAACTATTCCAACGCCCAATTGTTCTCTCACCGCCTTTTTTTAATTGAATTAAAAATCAAGTGTTGAGGCAAAAAATGGGCGTTAAGCTTAAATTCTGCAAAATGTTATTTTCAGCTATAAAATGACATTTCTAACCCTATGTTCATGCTTGTGCTTACAGACATGGCTCACAAATCAATACAACTGTATGCGTACTCTATAACCTCTGCAAACTTCATGAATTCCCTAATCGCCCTTTCTCCCAAAGAATGGGAAATCTGGAAAAATTGAAGTCGGCTAGGGACAACATTGTCCTTAGCCCAAGTTAATCTAGATTGGCCACTGATAGAAGCAGCTATTTCCTTCTATGACTCGACATCCATGGTTTTTCGCTTCAGAGAATAAGAGTTCACACCCACTATTGAGGAGCTCGAATCTTTCTTAGGCTAGGAACATTGTATTAGCAGCAGTGTCATAATTCTGACTCACAAGCCTAACTATTTGAAAAGCTTTCACACATTGGAAATCTCTAAAGCCTCCCTATCCAAGGAAGCCATAGGAGAATATTTGCACTACCCTTTCCCCCTTTTATTAGAAAAAAAGGTTGGAAGAAAGTAGGCGACTTCAACAACCTCATCAAGTACAGAGCATTCACTTGAGTTGTTCTAGGAGAGTTTCCATTATCACATAGCTTCCATCACATCAATGGTGTCTTACTCGACATCTTAGATCAACATCTACAGAAGAAGACGCTAGCACCTATGATCATCTTAGAGACCATTTCTAGTCTCTCGCATTGTGCTCGACATCCCAAAAGTCAACTATATGGTTGCCCATATTTCTTACTAGCTTGGTTATTGAAACATCTATCTGTCCTTGCATTTTTTCTGGCTTATGTGTCACGAGATCTAGCTCCAACACAGATCTATGTCAAAAGCCGACCTTTTCCAAATAGAGTAACTACTTCAGGTTATTAGAAGCTACTAGCTGCCATGCTTCCTAAACAAATTATTTGGCATGTCATGTGGCATAAAGCATGCTATCCACTCCTTGCTACCTAAGACCACACATACATGGTTATCATGGGAGACCACCAGAGCACCCCCTATGTACCCATATGCGCTCTTCGACAATTGGCACTTACGCAAGAACTCTTTGAATTCCCTCCAATCTTTGAAGACATATGCAAACTTAATTATCGTACATCCAATCATACAAAGTCTACATTAGCCACTTTATGGGATAGCTCGCATACTAGAGTCTCAAGACATCCACAGCTAGTATCCGTAAAGACACAGGCCATGACACCAGCATATGAGCATTGGCTTCTACATAAGCCTCCTCTACAACCTGCCACACCATTAGCATCTATCTCTTAAAAAAAAGACAGTGCACCGAGTCAACATCCTCATCACATACAAAGCCTTCTCACACTTAAGTAGAGTATGAGCAAGTACTAATAGATTTAGCTAAGGAGTAGGCTTCACATGCCCAAACCAATGCTACCTTAGAAGCTGAGATACTTTCATGCACAGAGGCTAAGGTCTCATGTGAGTGTACCTATCATTAAAATGAAACTCAAGCAGAGCTCATTCACTCCCTGAAAAATGAGCTCAATGACAATAGGACTTCCTATGAAGACTTGGGATGCAAGATGAGGCGCAACAATAACATGGCTTTTGTGTAGGATCAATGGATATAGTCATGGGTTCATAAGCTAAGAGAACAAATCTTCTCCTTGGGTTATGAATTGGTGCCACCTCCACCACCTCCAATAATGCCTGATCTTTAGATTTTCATTTTATGATATCTTCTGATATATTGGGGCAAGTACCCCCTCCTTTTGTAATCATTTTTTGATATATATATATATATATATATATATATATATAATGTACAAAGTTTTTGTTTCCTAAATTTTATAGTTAAGATTAAAGGACATGAATTCACATGTATGACATATGCACTTGTAAAGCACCTGGCCATCAATTATGAATGAATGTAAAGAATGAATCTTGCAAATTATTAACAAAGAATCCTTATTTTCTTCCAACTTAGTTAATCAAGCTACAATTGCACCCCTAGAGACTCGACTGCAGAAGTGAAAGAAGGCACAACGTAGTAAAGCTATGGTCGACAAGTCATCACTTCCTCCTGCCACAAGCATTACACCGCTTACGTTCCCAGATGTATCTATGAGAAATCCACCTCCTGTTATAACCAGTTTTAAAGACACCCTCTCAGATGGATTCAAATCAGAAGTTGAGCGATTAATGGGTGACTTCATGTCCCGGCATGGGTGGACATCCACCTCAAATGCTGGTCAATCATCTTCATCACCCTAAACCTCTTCACCATCTCTTAGCCAACCCATCACTAGTGAGCAACTTCAAATTCCTATCCTCACTGAGTTTAAGAAGCTGATGTTCGAATATCTGATGAAACAAGGAGAACCTCACAATCAGAGCACAATATCCGAGCTACAACCTCTTAGCACTGGCGAGCAGAATCCACCGTATAGCCAGTCCTTCACATAGGGCCCCACCTATGTCATGGCCCCTCTCCGACCCACAACTACATACATGAGGCCAGAGCACCAGACCGTCTTCAACCTCGAAGAGTAGCTTAGGCCCTCGACATCAAGCAAAAAGGGAAATGAGAAGGATGAGACCAGTGCACAGATAGCTAAGCTTGCTGCAGAATTGGAACTAATGAAGAGGGGACAACTCTCTATCTCTATGGACTTTGAGGATCTTTGCATCCACCCTGGAAGTGTGCTACCACCAAACTTCCAAATACCAAATGTTGAGAAGTATGATGGTACTACTTACCCCAGGATGCATCTCCGCATGAATTGTAATGCTATGTTCCAATAGGGACATGATGAACGGATCCTGGTCCAGATGTTTGGCCAGAACCTAGAGAAGAATGTAGGGAAATGGCTGGCAAACCAAGAGAAGAGCAATATCAGTACATGGAGGGCCCTGACAGTGTCATTCCTTAATCATTATAAGTTCAACCTTGAGTTACTCCTAACCAGAGAAGAGATTGAAGGAATGAGGCCTGCCACAGGAGAAAGTATTAGGGATTTTGCCTACAGGTGGAGATTGAAGACTTCTAATCTAAAACACCCTATGTCTGAGGAGGACATGATATCAACTTTCATGAGGACTTAGGTCCTACGTACTAGCTGATGACCACGTCACAGAACAATTTCACTAAGGTTGTCGACAAAGCCACAAAGGTAGAGTTAGCCATCTAAGCAAGCTTGGTACCAGATGCACTTCTTACCCTAGCTAATTTCACTAGAAGCACTCCAGAGAAGGTAGCCATCACCCGACCAAAAGCAAACCTTGTGCAAACCATTGAGGTCCCTCGGCCCAATCAGAACAACGATCATGTTCTACCTCCGCCGCAGCCTACTCAGAGCTACCCTGCGACCATGAATATCATCCCTCCTTAAACACAATAGTTTTACCAACCTAAATACCCGGGTGTGCCTGGAGAAGAAAAGAAGAAAAGAAAGTTCACTCCTCTACCCTACTCTTACAAATACATCATGGAGTATCTCATCAAGAAGTTGTTGCAACTAATTGATCCAAGACCTCCACCTTACCCTCTGCCCTACCGCTACAACTAAGTAGAACATTGTCAATATCATCAAACTCCAGGGCACACTCTCGACAGGTGTTTTCATTTAAAACATGACATTCAGGACTTGATCGATGAGGGTAAGGTATCATTTAACCCTACACCCACCAATCCCCCATCAAATTCCAACATCATCTAAAATCCACTCCCTGACCACAAACCACCAAAAGGGGTCAACATGATAGGTATCACCAACACCCAATTCAACCCTGCCAGCTTCATTACCAAAATCTCAGAACCCAAGAAGGTTATTTTCTTACCTGACATTAATCAAATATCCACCATAAACAGGTACTGCCTTGAGTCTATTCCCCCTCCTAATTATGAGCACTTGCTCTTAAACATGTGGGATATAGCCCTAAATAGCCCAATCATAATTCTTCCCCCTAACATCAACATATACGGAGAAGGTTCAGCAATTCATGACCCTTTCTCATCACCCCATATCATCCCATCACCATCATTATATGCCCAACTCACCGACCTTTCATCCCCCTACCAAGTCATCAACATTCCTCTACCTACCAGAATCTAGTACTTGCTGAACCAAGTCCCCTTAGGCTACCTAGTTGGGGAAGTCGTAGAACCTGAACTTTCAAAAGATGAGCTAGAAGAGCTCACAACTTTCATCACCCAGTTAGGTAGAGTTTTCAAGTTGGTCACATATCTACATCCCGAGGGCAAAAGGAAAGAGAAATTGATAGAAGAAGAGACAAAGACAGAGGTACAGTAACAAACCAGAGAAGTAGAAGAGAAGAAAGAGAATGAGATTTTTTAAGCAGTTATTCAGAAGTCTCACCTGTTCTTGATCAAGCAGTTAGCTAAGACACCCGCATAGGTCTCAATTTTGGGCCTTTTGTTGACATCAGAGTAGCACAAAGAGACATTCATGAGTATATTCAGAAAATCCTTTGTGGACACCTCGATCACACCAGACAGATTGAAAAATATGGTGGCCAGGGTATCAACACCACGAGTCATCACATTCTCAGAGGATGAGATCCCTGAGGGTGACACCGTACACAACAGAGCCATCTACATCACGGCATGTCACTCAAACATGTGTATTCCCCTCATCTTGGTAGACAATGGATTTGCTTTAAATATTTGTACCAAGGATACACTAGACATGTTAGGAGTTCCCTCAGACTATGTGAAACCCAACCCATGTGACATAAGGGCTTTCAAAATTTCAGTAAGTCGTGGCTAAGGAGAAGTATTCATTCCCCTAGTGATAGAAGGGAGAATGTTCCAAGTTCAGTTCCACATACTGAGCATACCATCCTCCTTCACAAGACCGTGGATCCATTAGGTGGGTGCTGTTCCATCCAGTCTTCACCAAAAAGTTAAATTCATCATCAATGATGAGGTCATTACAATGCTGGCAAATACGAATGTCATCACAATGATAGGCCAAAAGATATTAGGAGTTCGGAACCTGCAAGCCCTAAACATATTCACCTCATATTAGTTTGAGGTTGTACACACAGAGAAAGAGGCAACAGAGCTGAAAAGGAAGGCTAAAATACTTCCACCAAAAGTCAACATGATGGCCAAAATGAAGTTTGATCTGAATAAGGGCCTAGGCAAGTATTCTTAAGGAAGAAAGAACCCCGTCAAGGCTATTAGAGTGTCATACAAGGCATGTCTAGGGTTCAAACCTCTCCTTAAGCATCAGTTCAAGAAGAACAAGAAGAAAGCTAGCTGCAAGACCGCACTACATTTTACATAAGCTTCTGAACTCTCCAAGATCAGTACTACCTTGTCAACTAAACTACCAGCTCAACCAATACCATCTAAACCCAGCATAGAACACATACCAATAAAACCAGTCACAATCTCACCTCCAACTATCAGCCAACATTTTACCTACCATCTTGAGGTTGTTCCTCATGCTCACATGACTAGCTCTAAGTTGTCCATCCCTGAGATTGGGGAATGTTCAACCCCCAACACCTCAGGACATAAGGAGGACAACCTAGCTCCTTGAAGTCCACTCTCACTCCCCGGTGATGTTAGAGAAGCACTCTAATCAATAATTGCAAGTAGTGAATTAGACTTAGATGAACTTGACCCTGACCAGGTCATCATGCTGGAATCATGGATACCCGTTGAAGCCACAAGGCAGACTGGATGAGACGACTCCGTAGCAGCAGAAGACTAGGACTAGGTGATGAATGATTGAGAACGAAGGCCAAGAAACGCCGACTCTATCCCACTCTTATTCAAATTTTCAAAAGCTTTTAATCTTTTCTTTTCACCCCTTTTGTGTAAGAACTATGTAAGACTTGCTCCCTATCGACTCATAATTGTTAAAAGCATTGACCAGTGCACTTGTAAGGGGTACATAGGCAACCTGAGACACAGCTTCAGGCCCAATCACTTTTGGAAAAAATATTTTTGCTTTCTATACCCTTGTAGTCAAAGAACTACGTGTGGCTTGATCTTGACAGACCAATGTTTTCAAAAGCATTATGCTAAAATTCAAGTATGTAGGCAACATGAGAAGTAACTTCAGGCTTAGCTGCTTTTCAAAAAAAATGTAAATTTGGTCCACCCTTGAGACTAGAACTACATGCGACTTGATCCCGGCTGAACAAGCTTTCCTAAGTTTGTGATCAACGTAAACATCGGGTATGTAGGCAACTTGGAGTCTGATTCCAAGTCTAGTTGCTCTCTTCGGGTATTGAATCCCCTTTTTTATGTAAATCAATACTAAAAGATTTTTTTTCAAAAACAGGAACAAGAAGATTGGAATGATGATGAAATGATGCCAAAAGATGTGATCAAGGCCTTTGAGCACCAAGAGAACTGAAATCTTCCATCAGTAGATGACCTCCAAGAAATCAATCTTGGGTCAGAAGCCCTACCTAGAATTATGAAAATTGGAACCCCCAGCATTTCAGATCTGAGGCATGCCCTGTTAAACTTGCTTTGAGAATACATAGACATCTTTGCATGGACCTATGCAGATATACTTGGTCTGGACACAGACCTTGTCACCCATAAGCTTCCCACTAACCTGGATATTCATCCCATCAAGCAAAAGCCTAGGCGTCTACAACCAGAATGGTCCCTAGCCCTCAAAGAAGAAATCCAAAAACAATTAGACGTAGGATTCCTTTTGTCTATCCAATATCCCCAATGGTTAGCCAACATCATTCTTGTGCCCAAGAAGGATGGCAAGGTCTGAATGTGCATATATTACAGAGACTTGAACAAAGCTAGTCACAAAGATGAGTTCCCTCTACCCCACATTAATGTGCTCATTGACAGTACTGTCGGACACGAGATGATGTCCTTCATGGACGAATTCTTAGGCTATAATCAGATTAGGATGTCAGTAGAAGATCGTGAGAAGACTGCTTTCACAACCCCTTGGGGTACATTCTGTTACAAAGTCATGCCCTTCGGTCTCAAGAATGCAGGAGCAAGACATGATCAACAAAGAAATGGAGGTCTATGTTGATGACATGATTGTCAAATCCCATTATAGAGAGATCACCTGAGCCATCTATGGAAGTTGTTTGCCCATCTCAGAAGGTATAGATTGAAGCTGAACCCGAATAAGTGCATTTTTAGAGCCTTCCATGGGAAATTGTTAGGCTTCATCATTAGTGAATAAGGCATAGAAGTTGATCCATCCGAGGCCAAAAAAATCATTGGAATGGCTACACCTCGCACAGAGAAGGATGTACGTAGTTTCTTAGGCCATATCCAATACATCAGTCATTTCATTGCTCAGCTCACTCCCATTTGTGAGCTCTTGTTCAAACTACTGAGAAAAAATGTTCCAAACCAATGGAACAACGAATGCCAGATTGCATTTGACAAGATCAAGAATTATCTGTTAAGCCCACCTGTGTTGGTCTCTCTAGAGCCAGACCGTCCACTCATCCTATAACTGACTGTGCATGATGACTCCATGGGATGTGTACTAGGACAACACAACAAGACAGGGAAGAAGGAACATGCCATCTATTATCTGAGCAAGCGTTTTGTTGACTACAAAACCAGATACACGCCTCTTGGGAAGACCTGTCTCTCTAGTCTATATCATCAAAAGGCTTCGACACTATTTGCTCTCATACAAAGTGTTTCTAATTTCTTGGATAAATCCCATCAAGTATTTGTTTGAGAAACCTGCTACCACAAGAAGAACTGCCTGATGGCTCATGATGCTATCAGAATTTGACATCACATATGTCTCGTAAAAAGCTATCAAGGGGCAAGCCATAGCCGATTTCTTAGCAGATGGACCAACAGATGAACCTTCATCCTTAAAATGTCTTTCCAAATGAACATATACTTTATGTTGAAGTTGAATCAAGCAAGATAGTCAGATGGAAGATGTGATTTGACATAGCCGTTAATTAGTTAGGTTGTGGGATTGGAGCCGTGCTTATTTCCCCTATAGGTGTTCTCATTCCAATTACCGTAAGGCTACACTTTCAATGCACCAACAACATAGCCAAGCATGAAGCTTGCATCATCGGTTTGAAAGCAACCATCAATCTTGGCATTGATGAACTAGAAGTTTACGGAGATTCATCACTTGTTATCTTTCAAGCAATCGGAGATTGATTCATCGGAGAGGAGAAATTCCTAGACTACCATGAATGTCTACAGATCCTTTCCAAGAGCTTTGATATTTAACTTTCGATTGCATTGGCAGAAGAAGGAACAACTTTGTAGATGCTTTGGCCATGTTGGCTTCAATGATTGACATCCCTCAAGGGGCAGACATGACACCAATTGAGGTTGAGCAAAGAAATGAACTAGCATATTACCTCCAGATAACAACTACTTTTCTGAACAGGGAGCCGTGGTTCCTCGATATCAAGAATTATCTAGAAGATCAGACTCTTCCATCCATAGCTTCGAAGAATGATCAACGTGCTCTACGAAGATTAGTAGCTCAATTTGTTTTATATAGTGGGACCCTGTACAAGAAGTCCCCACAACATGTTCTCTTGAGATGTGTAGATAAAGCTGAACCCTTCACTATCACTGAAGATATCCATGGAGGAGAGTGCAGCCCCGCACATGAATGGGCTCATGCTTGTCAAGTAGATTCTTCAACTAGGCTACTACTAGTCAACTATGGAAACAGATTGTTGTTAACATGTAAAGAAATGCCATACTTTCCAGTCTTATGCCAACATCATCAAAGCACCAGCTTCTAAATTGCACAACCTGACTACTCTTTGGCCATTCTTCATGTGGGGAATCGACGTAGTAGAACCTATGCCTCAGAAAGCCGCCAATGGACATCTGTACATCATTGTGGCAATTGACTACTTTACCAAGTGGGTCAAAGCCATATCTTTAGCAACTGTCATAATGAAGAACACAGGCAGATTCATACGAAGAGACATCATCTGCAGATATGGTGTTCCCAACAAAATTATCACTAACAATGCATCTAATTTTGTGGGAAAGGATCTTGAACTACTTTACAAAAAGTTCAAGATTCACCACCATCGATCTTCTCCATATAAACCATAAATGAATGGAGCAGTAGAAGCATCCAATAAGAACCTCAAGAAGATCTTACAAAAAATGACTGCTAATCACTCCAACTGGCATGAAATGCTACCCTATACACTTATAGCCTACAGAACTTCAATTCGCACTTCAACAGGAGCAACCTCCTATTCATTAGTCTATGGCATGGAGGTAGTCTTGCCAATTGAAGTTGAAATTCCAAGTCTCCGAGTCTTAGCCGAGGCAAAGATTCCAGAGTTAGAATGGGCACAAGTTTGACATGATCAACCGAACCTTATTGATGAGAAGAGACGGCAAGCAATGAACAATGGACAAGCCTATTAGAGTCGCATAACCACAACATTCAATAAATGGGTTAGACCCAGAGATGTCGAAGGAGACTTAGTTCTCAAGAAGGTCCTTCTACATGGGCAAGCACCACGAGGGCAACCTCGACCGAATTATGAAGGACCCTTCATTGTCAAACAAAAGCTTTCTGGTGGGGCACTATTACTGGGAAACATGGACAGGAAAGACTTCCCTAGATTTGTAAACTTGGACTAAGTCAAAAGGTTCTTTTCTTGACTATTGTAAAATTGACTTTTGCTATGAAAGCTTGAAATGAAAAGACCTTGAATGGTCATTTTGCTTAAACATTTTCCTACCTATCTACTTTTGCATTTTCATAATCATGTTCATTTCTACAAATCCAAAGCAAAAAAATAATCAATGGTTCAACAGAAAAGAGAAAAGAAAAAAGCAAAAAGCAAAAAGCAAAAAAGAAAACAAAAGAGAAAAAGCAAAAAAAAGCTTATAAAGAACCATGATTTTCTTTAAAAGCATACAAGGATTTTGTAGAGAACCATGATTTCCTTCAGTACATGGGCATTTATAGATAACCAT
Organism: Platanus orientalis; assembly: GCA_025762735.1. Classification (NCBI taxonomy): domain Eukaryota; kingdom Viridiplantae; phylum Streptophyta; class Magnoliopsida; order Proteales; family Platanaceae; genus Platanus; species Platanus orientalis. The sequence goes on from JAOXJP010173801.1 coordinate 10,162, forward strand.
GATTTTCTTCAAAACATGGAAATTTATAAAGAACCATGATTTTCTTAATAGCATGAAAATCTTGTACAAAACCATAATCTTCTTCAAAAAATGGGTATTTCTGTAGAGAACCATAATTGTCAATTTGCAATTAGCCTCTGAGCAAGAGCCATTCATATCCATATTTCCAGATCCTTTCAATTCATCCTACTCAAAAGTAGACCTTGATATTATTCAATAAACTATTCATTCAATAAAGCAATTATTCAAACCTCTTAGCACTGCAAGAAATTCTATGCAAAAGTCAGCAATACACATGTCAAGCATTCAACCAACTTTGGAACAAGAGCATGCACCTCATCCAGTCACCTTCTAAAAGGCCCATACCTGTTTGAGTACAGGGGTAAAAAAGAGATAAAGATAAAAAAAATATTGCAAAGCTCAAAGTGAAAATCAGAAATGGCACTCTAACCCAATCCTGGTAAACAGCAGCAAAAAATGGAGCAAAATTAAGTCAACAGTTAGGGGGAAAACAAAAAATGGCACCTTGGGTCAAGTCATGAGCACACATCTTCAAAGACCATCTTTTGACAAAACAAGAACAAAGACCTCAAACATAGGCCTGTAATCTCTCTCTCAAGAGATGCACATTCCGTATCCAGAACTTGCAAACCTTTCATGCCTCGCCCGGACTTGGCGTGGCAACATAGCATATGGAAACATGACCCTATGTATTCAAGAGTCATACAACAGGTCATCTTTAATGTTTAAAGACCCTGAGGGGTCCAACTTTTCAAAATCAATGGAAGATTTCAGAAAATGAATTTTCAAAAACCTCTTTCAAAAGTAAATGCAAATACAAAGTTTAGCCAATCCAGGCTTCAAAGCTCAATCATCAATCAATCAACATTGTCAACCATTCAAAGCATCTTCAGTCTCACTACGAAAGTGTTTTACATGCTTGTCGACGACTCTGGGATCAAGGAGCAATCAAAACAAAATTAAGATAAAATATCATCCCCAGTAAAGTGTCATTCATGACCATGCAAAGTTGTAGATGATACATCATCTTCTCAAGGAAAAGCGGAGACAATGCGTTATCTCCCATCAATTGTGATTGAAAATGACCTGTTACCTCCTAATAAAAATTATGATGAAATATCATCCCTAGTAAAGCGCTATTAACAGCCATGCAAAGCTAGAGATGATACATCATCTTCTCAAGGAAAAGCGGAGACGATGTGTCATCTCCCATCCATTATGATTGGAGATAACCCGTCACCTCCTAATAAAAATTAAGATGAAGCATCATCTCCAGTCAAATGCCATTCATAGCCAAACAAAACTGGAGATGATACATCATCTCTAAAAATGTCAAACAAAGTCTTATCCCGTACCAATCTTGAAACAAAGATTGATGCATCACCCGTTAGCAAGAGAAATTTGGGCTGAAGCCCCAAGCAAATGAAATTGGGCTATGGCCCTTAAGCAATGAAATGGGGCATAGGCCCTAAGCAAATGAGTTGGGCCGTGGCTCCTAAGCAATGAAATTGGGCCGTGGCCCCTGAGCAAATGATATTGGGCCGTGGCCCCTGAGAAATGAAATGAGGCATAGGCCTTAAGCAAATGAGTTGAGTTGTGGCCCCTGAGTAATGAAATTGGGCCGTGACCCTTAAGCAAATGAAGTTGGGTCATGGCCCCTGAGAAACGAAATTGGGTTGAGGCCCCAAGCAAATGAGTTGTGTTGTGGCCCCTGAGCAATGAAATTGGGTTATGGCCCCAAGCGAATGAAGTTGGGCCATGACCCCTGAGCAATGAAATTGGGCTGTGGCCCCAAGTAAATGAAGTTGGGCCATGGCCCCTGAGAAATGAAATTGGATTGAAGCCCCAAACAAATGAAATTGGGTCATGGCCCCTGAGCAATGAAATTGGGCCATGGTCCCTGAGCAATGAAATAAGGCATAGGCCCTAAGCAAATGAGTTGGGCCATGGCTTCTGAGCAATGAAATTGGGTCATGACCCCTGAGCAATGAAATTGGGCCGTGTCCCCTAAGCAATGAAATTAGGTTGTGGCCCTTGAGCAATAAAATTGGGCTGTGGCCCCTAAGCAAGGAGATTGGGCCATGGCCCCTAAGCAATAAAATTGAGCCGTGGCCCCAAGCAAATGAGATTGGGCTATGGCCCTTGAGAAATGAAGTTGGGCTGTAGCCCCGAGCAATGAAATTGGACCGTGGCCCTTGAGAAATGAATTTGGGCCATAGCCCCGAGCAATGGAATTGAGTTGTGGCCCCAAGCAAATGAAATTGGGCCATGCCCCCAAGCAAATGGAGTTGGGTCATGGCCCTTGAGAAATGAAACGTGGGTCGCCACCCCTTAAGGAATTTGGACCTTGGCCCCTTTGCAATGAAATGTAGGTCACCACCCCTTAAGGAATTTGGGCCTTGGCCCTTCTACAATGAAATGTGAGCCGCCGC
>JAOXJP010173812.1:0-12096 GCA_025762735.1 Platanus orientalis
CATGGGAAAGCATATGTAGATATGTGGTTGTTTAAATGAATTTTACTAATTTCTTTGTTCAAGAACGGTAAACTTCCATCAGTTCTTACTTATCTTATCTTATTTAAGTTGCAACATATATTTTCTTTCTTTCTTTTATCCAATTAAATATCCTCAACTACCAAAATATTTGCAACAGAAACATAACCACAAGATAATGTCATCTGTCCGTAAATTGCAACGAACTTATAAACATACATACTCTAAACCACACAACGGAATATAACAACAAACCTTCAAACATCCATATCAAACAACTAAGTCTCTAGTCCAAACGTATCCAATAATGCCATTAAATAGAAACTAATAATCCCCAACATTCATATCAAAGGAACTACTAATCTCCAGATTAAACATATCCATGACTACCTAAACAAAACCATCATGGGCCACTAAACTAACCAACAACATATCAATCTCAAATAGAAATCACTAAGTATCCCAATAAAATCTTATCTCAATACATCATTGTATCAAACATAAAGTGTGTTGGAAAATAACATGAGAAGAAAGGAAATAGATGCAATGGTCCTCTCATTCCCACTAACTATCTCTAGGAACTGAACCTGCAAAATATCTCGTGCTACAGGGAGCCATCGAGAGGGTGGTAAAAACATGGGTAAGCTATAAAGCCCATGAGAGAACATACATAATGCTCCACAAAGTAAATTGAATGTGCACAAATATGACTCAATACTAAATCAGAACATGTGTAACATATATGAATTAAGCTAACTGTACAATGATTAAATTTTAATAGAAGTGTCAGAAGTCCATAACTGAATCAGGTAAGGTGTAGGTCATAAAGTAAGTGCAACATGCAATGCAATTGCTTCATACAAAATACTCTTACATAAGTAGGCCTTAGCACCTCTCAAATAAGCTACCTTAGCTAATAGATATTAAAATAGATGCATACTCATGGAAGCTCAATGTATCTCTTAAAAGCCACATAACCCAATAAGGGTTTCTAACAAAACACACCTCGGATCAAATCAACTCAACACATGTAGGGTTTGTAAACTAAATCTCCTCAAAAACATCTCTAGTCAAATCCATCAAATAGTCCACATAGGGACTCTAATAAATCTGAAATCATATAACCAATGTAGGGTCTTTAACAAAATTGAAATCGTATAAACCATGTAGGGTCTCTAATAAAACTACAATCACATAACCCATGTAAGGTCTCTGACAAAACTAAAATCTCGAACAAAATGGTGGGTAATTAATGTCGTCTTCACCTATTAATGTCACCCGATGATTATGTCTAGAAATGGGGTCATAAGAACAATATAGCCTACAAAAATCTCCCAGGGCATCAAGGGTTAGCCCACAAAAATTCCACAAGGCATTATGGGTTAGTCTGTAAAAATCTCCCAGAGCATCAAGGGTTAACCCACAAAAATCCCCTAGGAGATCTGAAATGCCTATTAGGCTATCCTAAAGGGGGTGAATAAGATATTAAAATTCTTCTATCCCTTTTTCAATTGTTGGGATTGATTTTAATTATATTTCAATCTTCTTAAAATAGTACAAGTGAGTGTGTTCTACAATGTGTCTACTTAAGAATATTGTCAAACACGTAAAGTGAAAGAGTAGTAGTAAGCAAGTACATAAAGAGACAAGCAGTCACACACAATCCACAAGAAGAGATTTATAGTGGTTCGGCATGATGGCTTACGTCCACTCTTCTAAAACTCACTTTTGAGCTTAGGTATATTTCATTTAGATTGTTAAATGCAACTTAAGTCAAAAACATACAAAACCTATCTACTTGCACAAAGAAAGCCACATAATACACTTAGTGTCTTCGGCAAGTGTTATCAACTTCTGGTGTCTCCGATGGAAGCAAGGCAATATGAGAACGAATGAATATGTAAATGAATGTAAGGAAATAGCAAGTATTACCACTAGATAGTTGTTGTTGTTGTTCTTACCAAGTGTGGGAGTGGTCCTTGTTGAAATGCTTTGCCTTAGTAAACCCACACTTCTTCAAGCTTTGGCTATAAATCTTCTTGAGCTTTGCCAACCAAAAAGGGGTATCCTCTAAGGATAACCCAAACCACACCTCTCACAAAAATACTAGCTAAGTAGAGTAAAAAGGGAAAGAGACAGAGTTTCTTGAGTGACTATCAAGCTCTTAAGCTCAAACAATGGTAAGGTAGACTATTTTCTCTCTTGTAGGCTCACTTTCTCTCTTGTAGGCTCACTTTTAGCAAAAAAAAATAACACTCTCTTGAATGCTTGAAGTGTTTATCCTAATGAAAAAGTTTCTTTTATTATAGGAAATGGAAAAGGCTCACAATCCTTAGATTGAAATCTTTTCAAATGGGCAAGTAACATGAGTCATTCATTTAAAACAGGGTTTGGCACTTAATAAATTTTTGTCTAGGCGTGATCGATCACAAGGTTTGTGATTGATCCAGAGGCCCACCTTACTAGGCACATGTGAGAGCATGGAGAAGGCTCATGACTTAGGTCCATGACTAATCTGTGATCGATCATGGACTTTGTGATCAATCACGGAAGGGTTTGTGACCCAAGTTTATGATCGATCACGCGGAAGGACCCCAACCATTAGGTGTGAATTTTGAGCACTTTTTCTGATTGTGATCGATCATGGACTTTATGATCGATCACAGATAGGAATTTTCTTATCCTTCCTCTTGTGATGTCTTCTTAATCCCAATGTACTTAGGTCTTTTAGGGTCATTCCTACATGTGTAAAGACACATTTTGATCCACTCTACATGCAACCTAATGAGCTACATGCATATCTTTACCTTTTGATTGTTGGAACCCATCTTAAGTCTTGGTCTTCAAGGCTTGAGTCTTCCATACTTGTTCATGGATTGACAAATGATGCACATGCATCAACAACATCAAGGGTTGGTGGACAACTAGTGTCGTCTTCACCTATTAATGTCACCCAGTGATTGGGTCCAAAAATGGGTCATATAATCAGTGTAGCCCACAAAAATCTCTTAGGGCATCAAGGGTTAGTTTGCAAAAATCCCCTAGGGCATCAAGGGTTAGCCCGCAAAAATCTTTCAGGGCATCAAGGGTTGGTGGGCAACTAGTGTCGTCTTTACCTATTAATGTCTCCTAGTGATTGGGTCTAAAACAAAACAAAATCCTTTGCTTCAGAACGATATTTTGAATTCCATACATATATCAAGTAGTATGTATCTATATAAGGATACTATGCAAGAGATGTCCATGCAGTAAAACCATATCAATGAAACCATGTAAAGCCCATGCTTAAAACCAAACGGAAGGTAATAGTTCATACTCACACCCAATCAAAGTATTCAGAATTCCATTTCTAGCTTTGCAAAACCATCAATAAGGTAAGAGTCCCAAACAAGTCATATAATTTTAATAATGCTAATATGAAGCTCATCGGATTAAGTCTAAGTGAATATAATCAAGTAAGAAGCATAATAATAGCATCAATGACCAACTAACATATGAAATAGAATGAGCAACAAAGCATAGAACCAATTAAATCAAGTAGAGACTACCAACTATCAATAATGATGTGAATAAGAATCTCAAGAGTGGGGAAATCAAGACAAACATCAAGCATATGAAGTAGAAATCATTTTTCCCTTTAAATTTCACATAGTTTTAACCTCCTTACATTTAATCATAGCGAGAAACTTAGGATTTCAATGAATTTCTGATGGTAACAAAATAGAATGATTAAATCTTAACTAAAACATGCTCAAATTAGAGTAGATTTAACCATACACACATAGAATCCAGAATTTTATTTAAACAAGACTTCTACCAAGGCATAATGGTGGAAATCACTCTATGGAATAAGTGGAATCACTAAACTCACATAGATCTAATAAGAAGTAATGAAAAATTATCATATCACCTAAAATGGCAACCAAAAATGGAGGAAAGTGCAGAAAAATAAAAAGAGTAGAGCAATCAACTTGAGAACTCACTAATCTTCTATGAATTTAGTGTTTGAGTGAAGGAAACTCACTAAACTTCAAGAAAAAATCAAACAAAATGAAGATAAATTAAAATCTCATCCAAACTAAAGATTTCAAATGAATAAAAGGACAAGAATCGAAAGAATAACACATCTTGTATGGAAATTCACAAAAATCTCATAGATCTAGTAATCAAGTGATGTAATCTTATCAAACTTCAAAGATTTAACAATCAAGTGATAGAGAAATCAAAATACCAACCAAATTGATGATTAACCAACAAGAAAATAGTAGGAGAACAAAGGAGTAGCACATCATGCATGTAAACTCACTAAATCTCAACCTCCTTCCTTATTCAAGCTTCAACACTTTTCAAGACTTCCTTTCCTTTGCTCCTATTCTCTTTAAAATGATGTAAAACTAGTGTTAATTTTATAGAACATGAAAATATTAGAAGAAAATGAGTTAACCTTAAAGATTTTTTGAGCTAGGAGTGAAACTTATCCAATTGGAGGTGAATCTCCTTCTCTTCACTCAAGAATTTTCCTAATTTCTCTAACATTTTTTTCATTTATTTTAATGAGAAAAATGACCTAAATGAAGTGTAAATATAGTTTTAAGTCATCCTAGACTAGATCCCACATGTGTGGGGGTCCAATGAGTGAAAGCCACGTCCAAAAATGGAAAAATATACAATTTTTTAGACTTTTCAACGTTTTTCCACTCCTTACCAATAGGGGATTTGGAGATTGTTCAGGGCACCTCCCGAGGCAAATGCCCCATCTCCCTAACCAGTCATGCACATGGATCAGGGATCCTAAACCCCCGGTTCAGATACCATTTGGTAAAACAGGCGTAACTTTCTCTAGAAACTTCTTTTTTGTGAAGCATTGGAAAGTAGACTCAAAGGCCTTTCTAATGGTGTATGAGTTACACTCTAACTTCCTTAGGATTGGTGTAGGGTCTCATGAAATTATCCCAAATACGCTATCAAGATGGCTTTCGAACTTGACGGGTTTGAGATTAAACTTGGGTTCTATACTTCTAAGTTGATCTAAAGGCTTTTTAAACCACTTTATGATCTTTTTAAAATATGTAAATTGACAATTTTATCTTTATGGGACAAAATTTCAATTTTTCCTTTAAGTGCAACACGGGATGTTACATAGGTGATGGATCAACTGACAATTATTCTTTTTATTTCACAGTTATTCATGTTGAGTCCTAAACCAGCTAGGATTAGGTATGAACAAATCTGAATGGACAAGGTGCAAACAGCATTATGGGCGAACGCATCATCACCAGAAAAGTAATTTACACTTTGGCACTTTTCACTTTTTGGAACTGATGTATCCATCCCTGACACCATCCGGACCTTGTTCGTTCATGCCTTGTTCATAGCAAATCTTGACGAGTCCTAAACTGACCTATTAGCAAAACTTAAAAGTGAGATATTGTCTACTTTCCCTCACTATAATGTGGGAGACATAGGACCTCTCATTCCATTAAGAATAACACGGGAGGAACCTAAGGCATGGTTCATTCACTTTCCTTATTACCTGGAAAAAAAAAATCATTCACTTTCCTACGGACCCTAAGCCTCTCATTTCCTTGAGAATAACACGTGTGCATTGAAACTATAGGATGTAGAGAAGAAACCAACCCATGTCAATTATGGAGTAAAGGCTGATTAGCACAAAATTACATGGTTGACAAATCAAAGAAGATGACAAGTCCAATGAGTGTATAAATCATCTACAGTCCAAATGGATTCAAGAGGAAGCATCACAAGGATTTGAATTCCAAACTTCAGTCAAATCACACCCACATTTGTGGTTGTGATGGGACCGTTGGGACTGGAGAGTGATTTTGAACTGTAAGACTTGCTCATAAATGTCTATTAATTCTTAGGCGTTAATCACTCTTACATGTGATGTGTTTTTGTTGAGATGGTAACTTAAAATCACATGATTCTCAGTCGAGAGAGTCCTTGTTTGGAAGTGTCTTGAATTAACAAGGTTTTGGGACCATGGTGTTAGTTAGTTATGGTTTTTTAAATCCATGATTTAATGTGGGTATTTAGAGATCTTTTTCTCTTATATTCTAAAACATGGGGTTTTGGAAAAAGGGGCAGCTGATGTTCATTGTAATCTATGTTTTGCTCATAGTGAAATCTCTCTCGCCGTTTTCGTCCGTAAACATAGACTTTAAGCCAAACCGCATTAAATCATCTTGTGTCTGGTGTGTTTGTTGTTTGAATTAATTTTTTCTTCTATTTTTGTTGCGCATAATCCTAAATTTAGGTTTTCACACAACAAAATAGTATCAGAGGCTTAGGTTGCAATTGAGATTTTTTTTACATTGCTACAAAGTACGAAGTGAAGAAATTCGACGGGTAAAAGAATTTCAATCAACGGCACGTGAAGATGCATGCATTGTTGGTTCAACAGAGACTGTATAAAGCTTTGGTGGGGAAGAAAAATCTTTCTATGACAATATCAGAAGACGATAGAAAGAAACTTGACCTTAAGACACTCTACATGATTCAATTATGCTTGGCCAATGAGGTATTGCAAGAGATTGCAGATGGGGTGTCTATGGCTAAGTTGTGGCTCAAGTTGGAGAGTATGCACATCACCAAGTCTCTCATGAATAGATTGTATTTGAAACAACGCCTCTATACATTGAAGATGAGATAATGTATGTCTCTGAAAGCCCATTTGAAGGAATTCAATAAAATCATTATGGATTTAAAAAACATTGATATTAAGATTAATGATGAAGATCAAACAATTATTGTTTTGTGCTCTTTACCTGTATCATATGAACACCTTATTACGACTTTACTCTATGGAAATGATACCATCTCCATAGAGGATGTTAACACATCATTGCATTATAAGAAATTGAAGAAGAATGTATCTAGAGAAGAAGGTGAAGGACAAGCATAAGTTCTGTTTGCAAAAGGAAGAACAAAGGAAAAAGATTTTGAAAGTGATAAAGATCAGTCTAAATCTAAGTCTAGAGGAAAGGACAAGGTGCAATATTTTCATTACAAGAAATATGACCGCATGAAGAGGAATTGTCTAGAACGTGCTGACACGAAAAAAAGTGATAGTCCTAGTAAAGCGTTGGCAGATGAATAGGAGGAGTACATTTATATATTTTCACAGTTTTCAAAGATAGAGACATTTTTTCTTATGATGAGTGGATACTAGATTCAGGTTGTCATATTCATATATGCTTCAAAAAATAATATTTTGATATATTCCAAGAGAAGAAAACAAGTTGTGTTTCTTTAGGTGATAGGTCTACTTGTGACATCATGGGGGTTGGGACGGTGAAGATCAAGATGTTTGATGGAGTGACTCATAATTTGGGTGGTGTGGCATGTCCTAAAGATGCGGAGGAATTTGATATCCCTAGGTTAGTTAGACTTTAAGGGTTACAGGTATTCAACTGTAAATGAAGCCATGAAAATAGCATGTGACTGTTTTATCCTGATAAAGGGGAGAAAAGTGTGGTGATGGTTTGTATCGTCTAATGGAGAATACAGTAAGTGATAGTGTTAATTTGACCTCAACAGGTAACTGAAAATGGGATACACGGAATAACAATCATTTTTGTAGGGTCTCTCTTGTAGTTAAGGTATAGATGGTGTTATGGGTTTCTAGGTGGCAGACGATGGTGAAACAGTTCTTGCGGTTAGAGATGACGGATCGAAGCCCCTCTTTGGAGTTGACTAGGTGAGTCAGCTTGGGGTAGCTACACATGTGCATTGAATGACTATCATTGCATTAACCCGGATGGTTTCAGGACCGAATTGATTTGATGATGTGTAGCAGTAGTTCTTCAAGACCAATGGTTGTTTGTAGTAATAGCAAACATGTTATGATTCAGGTTCGAAGTGGAGGTGTCTTCCTAAGAAAGACCAGTGCAAACTTTTTCAGGTAATTTCGGAATGTGAGCCAAGGTGTAGTATAGTGCACATGTCACAAGTTATGGGTCTTGTCAAAAGATATAGGTGTTCACAGTATATAGAGTTACCATTCGGGGTTGTGTAGAGAAGATGGAAGTAGAGTTTTTTGTACTATATAGTCTTTGAAGAATTCAAACAAAAGTGGAGATTTGTAGAGGCGGTGACTCTCAGCCGAGAGAGTCCTTTTTTAGAAGTGTCTTAAAATAACATGGTTTTGGCAAATCGGTTTTGGTTATTTAGGGTTTTTCAAATCCATGTTTTAACGTGGGTATTTAGCTAGAGAGCTTATTCTCTTAAAACCTAAAACGTGGGGTTTTGGAAAGAGGGGCAATCACTGCTCATTGTAATCTTTGTTTTGCTCATAATGAAATCTCTCTCAACATTTTCACCCATGGATGTACGCTTTAAGCCGAACAACACTAAATTGTTTTGTATTTTGTGTGTTTATTGTTTGCATTAATTTCTTTTTTCTATTTTTACTGCAAGCAATCCCAAATTTAGGTTTCCGCTCAACAGTTTTGAATTTGGTGCCTCTATTTGGACACCTTGAGAACCTTTTTTTAATCTTCTTAACCCAATACACAGCACATGTCAACTAGTAATGTGATCACACAAAAGTTACACCAATTTTGGTCACAAAATATTTGCTCCCAAAGTTTGGAACTTCCCAGAGCAGCTCCTATCTCTAGGTGGACGTACAGCCATTCCGATTGTATAAGTCCAAAGTCCTATGGGACGCAGCACGTAGGGAGACCCTCTCGTGATTAGTTATTATAGGATATGACGTGATAGATGTTACATATGTTTAGTGGGAAATCTTTTGGTAAGATTCTTGATATCTGCGAGTAGACTATATCAACATAATTAATAAATAAAAAAAAGAATTTCAAAACAAATATATGTCTTTAAATGTACATATAAATTAATAATAGTGATGAAATTTCATTAAACTGATAATGACCTTAACTTGATCAAATAAATCACATCAGATTAATGTTTAATCAGTCCAATTTAGCAGCAAAGAACATATGTTAATTAGTAGGGACAACGGCTTTCGCAATCGCCGAAGCACCACTTGCCTGTGGTGTTACGCATTACCGTTTTGTGGGTATTTAAATATTGACACTGGGATGTCAGCGTTAATAGCTACTTACCTAAAACACCATTTGGTGGCATCAAAACATGGTGAATGCAAGAGTGGTTGTAGCCGTGACTGCTTACTTTTTCTTTTCATCTTTTTGTAGGACCACTTTGTCGCATCAGTGACCCTGCAGTACCATGGCTAGGAGAGTGGATTGTATCTGCTCCTCTTATCAAACGCTCTTCTCTGCACCCTGTCTAGAGGAGGGCACATCAGCACCGGCAAGAGATTTTCACTTTTTTCTAGGGGTTGTCGGCCTTGATGAGCCCTTCCCAGACAGGATGCAGAGAGGAGCGTTTTATAAGAGGAGTCTCGTGATGTCAACACAATTTATTGTCCCTTGGAAAGTTCATGCTATACAACCTCTCTTGGAGAGGTACCTATGTCTACAACTTTATATAGCCCAACACTCTTCTTTAATAAAGATAGGATAGACCACGTTCCAAAGGATATTAAATTCTAGTGAGAATGATATAATGCCTTGCAATATTATATTTGACAAACAAAAACAATTATTAAGAGATTGCAATCTATGAAACTAAAGTTGATTCTAACCATGGTTGCTTCACGTTTCTCACATGAATAAATGTTTCTCAAAAACCTGTTTCGGAGCATTTTTCTGTCTGTCTAAGGCCTCTAGGGGTACTACCAATAGCATTTGAGTTGGTTGGATCCATGTCAGCAGATATCCATAATCTGGAGCCAAGGGAGTGAGTATTCACAAAAACAAAAACAAAATTATATATATATATATATATATATATATATATATATATATATATATATATATATATACTTTGGTTTGGACTCGCATGGTATTGAAGGAAATTTTTTAGTGAATTTAAAACCCCATTGGCTCTACTCTGTTGCCATTGAAAAGTCTATATATATGTACCATGGGTTGGTTCTTTTGTGTCAGACATTCAAAACTCACTTCCCCTCTTGCATCTCTACTTCATTATTCTCAGTCTGCTACTGATCACTTTAAGGAATGGGTCTCACTGGTAAGCTTGAGTCAGAATTGGAAATCGAGTCCCCAGCGGATAAGTACTTTCATGCCTGGGTAGACCATGCAAACCTCTTCCCCAAGGCCGTCCCCCATGATTCCCATAAAGCTGAAGTACACGAAGGAGACGGAAAGTCTGTGGGCTCGGTCAATTCCTTCAATTATGTCTTAGGTAAGAAGTATAAATTTCTAGTCCAGTAAAGAAAATGCTTCTACTACCAAATCACCATCCTCTCTGTTAGGCAAACCTTATCAACGGGTTAAAAAATTTATTTTCTCAATTAGGAGACTTCATACTTTTGTCAATTTCCTGTTTTTTCAGAGATATATCTTGTGTCCATCCTTTACTAAAATGCATTTTTAAACACTATTACCCAGAGGTATAATCTCTATGGAGAGACCACCCTTTCTAATGTATGGTATCCAGGTAGTATTCACACATTATATGCAAACATTATTAATTTGAAGAGTATAAAAGTTTGGAAAATTTACGTAAAGTTCTTAAATTATGTATAACACACAAACAATTCTAATTTCCATCAATACATGGTAAAATAATATGGCATAAGATGTATTCATATGAATATTCAATACAATAGAGATCTAATAATTATTATTTTTATGTACTTACTTATCCAAATTTTTATAAGTATGAATAAAACCAAATAATTTTTTTGTTAGAAATTATTAAAGTGAAGACATATTAAACATGAATTCCTAGCAATTAACCTTATATTTATGTTACAATATTTTCTTACGGAATTTTTTTACCAAATCTTTAATTTTTGTATTGGAACTATAAAATACCATGTATTTATCGAATATCGAATTGCATACTATGGGTGGTATATTAGCTTGCATTTAGATGCAAGTGCAAGATAAGGGCTTTATTAGGATTGTCCCATTTTTTAATGGAAGCCAACACATGACTAAGAACAGTCTCCCTAGCTTTGCTCTTCTATATTTGTCCAAAAGATGAAAATTGCTTTATTAAGGGGGAAATACTTTTAAGTCTAAGACAAATAAAATACCAAACAACAATTATAGCATTGAAAAAAAAAGGAAAAAAAAACTATATTATTTTATGCATCCAAACTAGTGAAGTTGCACCTGCATCACCTGTATCAGATCTTACCCATCTAAAGCTTGGTTTTGTGGTTTATTGATTGCAGAAGGGGACGCGGTTTCGACTTGCAAGGCGAAGATAGAAGCCATAGATGAAGAGAACAAATCAATCACTTTCAATGCTTACGACGGAGATATGGAGAAGTTTTTCAAGAAGTTCAAGGCCCATGTGCAAATTGTTCCCAAGGGTGACAAAAGCTCGGTGAAATGGTTTCTAGAATATGAAAAAATAAATGAGGAGGTCCCTGATCCAACGAATTATATGGACTTTGCGGCCAAGTTCTGCAAGGGGTTGGATGCCCACCTTCTCAAGGGTTAGAAACAAGTATCATTGGTCTTAGTGTCTTGTAAGAGAAGTAAATTATTAGTAATTGTGGCTATTATGGATTAGCTGAAACCCTAGTGCTTGAATTTGTGGTGATTCCTGCTTGCATCCTTGTAGATATTGGCTTGCTACGTTGTAAGTTTTAGAGTATCGTGGCCATATTAGTGGCTATGTTGAACCTGTACATGAATGTGTACTGCACTGCTGTTTGTGATGTTAGTCATCTAATATAAGATATGGAACCTCTACATTTATGTATTCGGTATGTAAATTATTATGGGGTTGGTAAGAGATCCCATTTGTAACACCATCTCTCTCTCTCTCTCTCTCTCTCCACACAAGTGGATGACAATGAGACATTCTACTTAATATTTTAATATTTTATTTTTAAAACTTTAATGAACGAAACGAAATCCATTTGGTGACATATATGCTCATCAAAATGTTCTGAAGACCTTAGCTAAGTATTTAAATGGGTTTTCACTTTTGAGAGGTTTTTTTTTTTTATTTGGGGGGGGGGGGGGGGGG
>JAOXJP010173823.1:0-12614 GCA_025762735.1 Platanus orientalis
TTGCCCTCTTGTTGTAGTCTTTGGGGATTTCTCATCCATTTTCTCTCTTTAATGAAATTTGACTTATAAAAAAAAAAAAAAACTCGATATGTTGCTTCCATATGATCTTGAGTAGGAGTATGCATAAATTGACTAATCACACTCACATCATACGTGATGTCGGGTCTTGTTAAAGATAATTATATGATATAATCGACAAGTCGATATTTGCCCGCATCTATCAATCTCTTAGTATCATCTTCTTTGAGTTGATGATTGGATTCAATCGGTGTTGCACAAGGCTTACATTCCATCAATCCCGAATCCCTTAACAGATCCAATACATATTTCCTTTAAGAGAGGAAAATCTTCATGTTTTGACTTAGCTACCTCAATCTCAAGGAAGTTTAAGTGTGCCAAGGTCTTTAATCTTGAATTTTTTTAGCCAAACTGCCCTTGAGTCTTGTAATTTTCATGTCATCATTCCCTGTAACCACTATATTGTCCACATACACTATAAGTGCTATCATATGTTGGCCTTGCCTTTTCACAAAAAAGTGTATGGTCTACCTGACATTGTTTATGGCCAGTTTTGACCATGGTTACCTTGAACCTTTCAAATCAAGCACGCGGTGATTGTTTCAACCTGTACAAAGCTTTCTTCAGCTTACATACTTTCCCTTGAGCATTCAACATTTGAAAACCTGGTGATGTAGCTATGTAAACTTCTTCTACTAAATCTCCATGAAGGAAAGCATTCTTGATATCAAAATGAAAAAATGGTCATCCTTGACTAGTGGCTAATGATATAAAAAGTCTAACAGAATTCATCTTTGCATCTGAGGCAAATGTCTCTGGTGGTTAATACCAAAGATCTGTGTGTACCCTTTGGCAACTAAATGTGTCTTGTATTTGTCAACTAAGCCATTTAACTTGCATTCACTATGAAGACACACTTACATCCAACTATCATCTTACCTTTTGGAAAATCAACTAGCTCCCATGCAAGGTTCTTTTCCAATGCACTCATCTCTTCCTCCATAGCAACCCTTCATTTAGGTTGTAAAAGGGCTTTAGTACACGGCAAAGGATGGAGACAGAAGACAAGGAAATAGAAAAACTATGGAAGGAAGGTGACAAAACATGGTAAGACACAAAATTAGATATAGGATGTTGAGTACATGATCTAACACCCTTTCTAAGAGAAATTAGGCTTATCATAATCATCCAACTACTTAGGAGAGGAAGAAGTGTTACCTTCTTCAAGAGTTGAATCTAAAGAGGACTTTTGGATGGAAACATGAGAATTCTAGTCTTGATTCTAATCACCTTGCTTTTTTTCCTCTGAGTGTATACTTGTAGGTTAGACTCTCCCTTTCAATTAACACCACCACCATCAAAATGATATGAAGGAACCGGAATAGGAAGTGGAATGGAGGAAAACTACTATTTATAAGGTTGTCAATCGGGTTGGGCCAAGGTTTACCCAAACTCAGCCCAAAATGTTTTACACGAGCCCGAACTCGGCCCAAATTAAACTTTGGGCCTAAAAGTTTGGTCCAAACTTAGCCCGTTTTAAGACAACGGACTTCTAGCTGTGTTCGAGTTGCCTGAATAAAACTTTTTTCTCAATTTTAAGGTTGATTTTAGGCCCATAATTATCCCTAAATGTATATTACATGAGTTTTTTTTTAAACAGTTGGCATTTAACCTATTTGAGGATAGTAAATTTGTTAAAAATATTTGGATCTAAAAAGAATTAAAATATATATATATACCTAATATCAGCCTATAAATAAAATTATTATTTGCTAATTAGTTTAGGTTAGACCTCGGGTTGAAATTGAGCCTGCCCAAACTCGGCCCAAATAAAGCTTTGGGCTTAAAAGTTGGGCCCAAACTCAACCTAGCCCGAAATTAGGTTGGCCCAGTCTGATTATTTATTGGACCAGACATGTCGGGCTTCGGGCTAGCCCAGCCTAATTGACAACCTTAACTCGTTCACCTGACTTCTCTCCCTGAAGAGATGTCTTACCAGAAGAAAAAAGGGAATGATCTTAAAAAAGGTCACGATCTTTAGATACAAACTTGTGACAGGTAAGTAGGTGGAAGCATTTGTACCCTTTTTGATTTGCACAATAACCCAGAAAAACACATTTAAATGCCATTGGGTCGAGTTTGGTGCGATCAAATTTAGGTTCATGAACATAACAAATACATCCAAACATATTTGGAAGAAGGGAAAATGAAGGAGTATTAGGAGAAAAAACTTCTAGTGGTGATTTGTAAGATAAAACACATGTGAGCATCCTATTAATAAGATATGCAACAATTTGAATGGCATCAGACCAGGTCTTAGGCACATTCATGGTAAACATGATGGCACAAGCAATTTCAATGTGTCTGTTCTTACGTTCAGCTATGCTATTTTGCTTAGGAGTACTCGAACATGTAGTCTGGTGGACAAAACCAAACTCATCAAAAAATGAAGAAAGATTTCTTGAGAGATACTCCCTAACATCGTCAGACTGTAGGATTCAAAGTTTGGCATTAAACTGATTAACCTCCATACTTAAAGGCAGTATATACATCACTTTTAATCTTTAATAAATAAACCAAGTAGCTGTAGAGTAATCATACACAAAGGTGACAAAACATTTGAACCCAAATAGTGAAATAACTGGAGTAGGATCCCTCACATCGGAATGGATAATGGAAAAAGAGGACAAACTTCTAGTAGCATTGATAGGGTAAATATAGCGACAATGTTTTACCAATTGACATAGTTCACAATGAAGACTAGAAGCAGGAACAACACACTGAGGAAACATCCTTTGTAACAAAGAGAAAGAACGGTAGCCAAGTCTTTGATGTCATTGTAACAACTCATCTGAAGAGGAAGGAGATATGTTTCTTTTTATTACTAGAGAAGCTACTGGTGTATTGAAATCCAAGAAATATAGACTGTCATTCTCATGCCATATACCAATCATTTTCTTCATTACCAAGTCCTGAACAAACAATAAGAAGGAGAAAAAATGTAACAACAACAACAACAAAAACCTTATCCCAACTATTTGGGGTCAGCTACATGAATCCTGTTCACCCATTCCATTCTTTTAAGGGCTAAATCTGCTGACATCCGAGTATTAGATGAAAATAATGAATTTCCAAGATTCATGTTTAAATGGTTTGAGTGGGTTTCTATGCTACTTTCGGCTTAACGCAACCCTCCTTTATTTGGGCTTGGGATCGACAATGTCTAAGGATACAAACATTGGCGAAGTTAAGAACAAAACATGTTGTCCGTTAGTCAACTCACCAAGAATCTAAATTGCATTGTTACAAGGAGGAAAAATGTTACACTACAATTTGGATTCTTGGTGAGTTGACTAATGGACAACAAATTTAGGGTAAAATTAGGAATGTGAAGTACAGATGATAAAAGTATGTCAGAGGTGTTGGGAATATCTTCATGCCCAACAACAAAAAAGTAGGACCCATCCGTGATATGAAGTTTGTCCTTCCCAAAGCTAACCTGATATGAAGTAAAGAAGGGAAGACATTCTAGTCATATGATGATATATTCCTGAACCAATGATCCAAGAGCTTTGAGGGGTAGAACAGATGCAAAAAGGGTTGATGCCAATGTACTTGAATGAGTGAAAGTTGTAAGATCTGCCAAAGGAGGCTTGAGCTGAGATATAAACTATTGGAAGGTCTTAGTCTCTTCTTGAGATAAACCACCATCAAAAGAACAAAAAGAGATAGGAGCTGTAGAAATAAATTCAGAAGATGTAGATGCTATGGTATGTGCACTAGGCCTGCTGCCTATATAACGGTCATCTCCTCTACCATTATTAGAAACACCGCATTGACAAGTACATGGAGGTTGCTTCTGGGGATATCCAAGGAGATCCCAACAATACTCAATGTGCTAGAACCGACCACAATGCTCACATTTGAGCCTACCTTTCTCAACTGAAGGATTACCAAAACCGGCTTCCATGCCCACACGTTACTTAAGAAATGTGAAGTTTGACATGCTGCCGACATTTCTCAGGTTTAGGTGATTAACTACAAGTAACAGACAACACTTCTTCAACACTTGCACACAAGTACGTCACACGCAGTTATGAAATACCACTACTGATTTCACAAACGATACATAATAAACCACTTCCAGTAGAGGCATAAAACCAAACACTTGGGCTGCACAATCTGGCTCAACTTAAATCACCACCAAAAGAAACACACAAACTATAGAAACATAATATACCTCCACAAGTCCTTCACTACACAACTACACAAGTTTACACAACCTATCAATTAACCACAACACTGCAACAATTAGAACATATAGGATCCACCCACATCAACACCCCAAAGAGCCGGGAACATACCTAGAAATGTCAGAATCACCACCACAGTATATTACCATATGTTAGCATGTAGATCCTGTCACCAATCATTAAAAACTAACCCCACAATTATCCCCAACACTGCTGGCGTAAAAAAATCCAAAAAAAAAAAAGTCGAACTCCAAGAGGGTGTGGTAATACTAATAAAGAAAAAAATTCATACTTCTTTTGATATATATATTTCATAATCGAGTGAGATTTTTTTTTGTAGGGTTTCTATGATATAGGAGAAGCAAGTCGGTAGAAAGAATCCCCCCAAAACACAGCCAATCAATCACATTATTTAAAAAACTCAAAAGTAGAAATTTTTTGTTATTTCAAATAAAAATATTTAAAAATCTATTAACTTGCTCAAACACTATTGGGATGATCTCTAAAAAATTGTAGAAATAGAGATCTATCAGTAACTTACATCATCTCTACACATTCTTGGGGGTCGTACAGTTGCTGACATCAGCAACATAAGTTGACTAGGGACTCCAACCCTAGAGCTCTGACACCAACTTGAAACCATACACAGCCTGCTACAAATCAGATAGAAGAAGAATATGATAAAAGAAAAGAGGAGAAGTATGAGATTTGGGGAAATTGTATGAGAGTGTATCATATCTCAGTTACCACACCCTATGGTATGGTGTACAGTATAGTATGAATGTTACAATAACACCCTCAATACAATGTATCTCAACACTTTGAGCCACTCCTGAAAGACATTATTATTGCTGCATATCTTCCATTCTTGTTCTTTGTGGTTTCCACATTAAAAGATCTCATCCATTTGGGTTACCATAGTTTCAGCAGCAAACCATATTGATGAAACCGAACAACCATGAAACACTACCTCGTTCGAGGTTGATAAATGTTCTAACCTGCTCGGGTACTTTTTTCAGCAGCCTGACCGCACCTTGATGACAATATAATGAAGGTTTTATCCTTCATTTTTACTAGTCTTTTGCATTTAGCAGTAGGATTGTTCATTTTGATGATGATAGTGGTATTTTAAGATTTGCAGTTGGGTGGTTTATGATAAAAGGGTGATGGAAAAATGGAGCTCTGACAGTGGTATTTTGAGATTATGAAGACAGATGGGTGATGGATGAATGGATGATAGCAAAATGGTGATCTTGTGGTGGTATTTTGAGATTTGCAGATGGATGGAACATGTAGAATGGATCTGATGTTGTATGGATGGATAACGGCAGGGCTGAGGGGATGCTGGTATAGCTACAGAGTAAATAACCGAAAGGGGAGTGGTAGTTCCATGGCTATGGGTGTCCACTGAGAAAGAGCTTTCAAATTTCTGGGGATCGTACGAAAGCCTCTGGTAGTCTTGTAAAGGTTGTTAATGTATCTCATAAAGTCATTTACCACCTTCATATTATGTTAATAGTAGTTCTAGATTCCATATGATTAAAAAGGAACAAGGCATACAGACCTATGTAGAGCGAAATAAAAAGTTTATCTGAAACTGTAAATGCAATTATTCCTTATATAACGCAATTACACATTCTTTGGCAATTGTTTTCCTCACCCAGAGGATATATACTTGAGCGTGATTTTTATGATGCACTGGTTTCTGATTCTCTTTGTAGTAGTGCAGGTGATGTAGCTACGCTTGGTTGGTGGGATTTATTCATAAATTTTGGGTAATATTCATTTGCTTCTACTGTCAGATTACCTTATTAGTGGGTTTCCAGTTTTCACTGCGTCTTTTACTGTTTAACATTTTCAAATTTTATCTTGTACAGCATTGCAGAGTGCTTTGCCTTTCTTGTTTGCACAAAGTGGTCTAACCCGGTGATACATAGGCATTCTTACAATAGAGAAGCCACTTCTTCTTCTACAATTATTAGATCTTTTCACTGGAATAGTGGTTTAGTATTTTTATCAGAGGAGGATCTGGACCAAGATAGAATGTGCAGTCTCCAAGACATCGGTGGTCATATTATGAAAGTTCCACTGATATGTTTCCAGATCCTGCTCTGCATGCGTTTGGAGGTATGCTAGGCTTTAGGATGTGGCTATTTTTTACATGAGAAATTCTTAGTTATTATTACATGTCTTGTCATGCCAAAGCAGCCATTCCTGATTATTTTGAATCCCAGGGAACACCATCTGGTGCTAGATATATCCCAATTGCAGCTCTTTTCTCTCCCCTTTTCCTACTGCAAGGGGCTGGAGTCTTGTTTGCCATGTCTAGATTGGTGGAGAAGATCGTTCTTTTGCTATGTAGTCAAGATGGTGCAGGGAGATACTTTATGGTCTCTTCAAGAACTCGCGATTGCTTCGGTTTCTTGCACCGTGGTTCAAGGTATTGGCTTTTAAATGCCATCAGATGCAAAATTTGAATGCACAATATTGTGTACTTATTGTTGCCCTTTTAGGCACTGAATACGATATTGATCTTCCCTAACAACAGACTGCTTGGTTGGTGGTCAATTGATGAAGGAAGTCGAGAGGAACAGGCTCAACTTTTCCATGCTGGGACTTCAGGGTAAGTATTGCTCTATCTTCTATGTTTTATAAATCTTTGAGGAGAGCTCATTTATTTCTGTTTGTAGAGTTCGGAAAGAATTCTAGTAGTTGGTTCTCATTACTTTACTTGGTATAAATTTAATTGGCAAGGACTAAACACTTACGCATACTCAAGGCTCAAAATTTTGTTTTCGATGAATATTTGGCCCGGAGTTTTTCGAATGATTTGAACTAATGGAAAATGTATCAAAATTAGAAGTTATTGGAGAAAAGTGAAATTTCAATGTATAAAATCATGATTAGACACTTAGGGCTCTTAACTACAAAAAGCATCTATCTATAATAAGAGATGAATCAAGGACTAACATAGGTGTTCCGCTAGCTAGAAGATATGGTTCATTACAATCCAAATTAAGGTCCTCCCCCCTCCCCCCGCATCCAAAAGTTGGACAAATGCCAGTACATGACACAATAGAACTCTAGTGTCATGTTCTTTTGATACCACTTGGAATTCTAGGCTCGCTTGAAGTCTTCGAATATGTTTTTCATGGTTTAAAAAATTGGCTGATCCAAATTGGGATTGGTTGAGATCAATACAATATGAGATGTGATTAGGATTGACTAATTCTTGACCTTTCTTGTAAACTATTCAACGTCAGATCGGCCAATCCAAACTAGGATCAGCCGATCACTAGCAAGGCCATGCACATGCCAAGCCCTTGGACAAGGCACATCAGGACCATGAGATAACCTACTTGACTACCAACGTGTCAGCATTGTTGCATAGCACATTATCGTAGTGTCTACATAGGTAACCTCTGGCCTAAGCCACATGCACAGTGCCGCCTTGCGTGGGCCCTAAGCACTGTCCCTAGGGAAAACCCAACCCCTAAGAGCACCGTAGGCAACTCTTTCGAAAAGCCTAAAGCCGCCGCCAACCTATGTTGGGAATGCCTTGCAGTTTAAGCTCGTGCAAACTAAGAGAATGTCGTATGGCACACTGTCCATCATGTTGCCCATGCCTTAACATGCCTTGTGCCCTTGTCAAGGGTCTAAGTGCTTTCAAGCACTTAGCCCTTAAAGTGTACGCTAAGCTTTTCACCTGTTGCCAGAAGGGAACATTAAGACCCCTAGAAAATCATTCTAGTTTATTTATGAGTTTGTCATCGCGTACTTTTTATAGAACTGTCACTGTGCCAATGCATAAGGCCGTCGTACTCATGCACGTGCCAAAAAATTTGTCCATGATAGTACAACTTCCAAGTGTGTGTAGAGATGATGTAAGTTCCTGATAGACATCTATTTCTACAATATTTTAGAGATCATCTTGATAATGTTTGAACAAGTTAATGAATTTTTTTGGATTTTTATTTGAAATAACAAAAAATTTCCAATTTTGAGTTTTTTTTAATGGTTGATCACTGTCTTTTAGGGGGATTCTTTCCACTGATTTGCTTCTCCTATATCATGATAACCCTACCAAAAAAAATTCCACTCAATTCTGATGCATATCAAGAGGAATATGAATTTTTTATCTGCTAGCGTTACCTCCCCCTTGGAGTTCGATTTTTGTTTTTGGATTTTTTTTATGTCGGCAATGTTGGGGATCATTGTGGGTTTAGTTTTTAATGATTGGTGACTAGATCTACATGCTAGCATATGGTAATATACTGTGGTGGTGGTTCTAATGTTTTTTGGTATGTTCCAAGCTCTTCCGAGTGTTGATGTGGGTGGATCCTATATGTTTTAGTTGTTGCAGTGTTGTAGTTGATTGACAAGTTATGTAGTCTTTTGTAGTGTTGTGAAAGACCTGTGGAGGTATGATTGTGTTTCTATAGTTTGTGTTTCTTTAAGTGGTGATTTAAGTTGAATCAAATTGTGTAGCCCATGTGTTTGATTTTATGACACTACTGGAAGTGGTTTGTTATGTGTTGTTTGTGAAATCAACAGTGATATTTTAGTAACCATGTGTGACGTACATGTGTGCAAGTGTTGATGTGTTGTTTGTGACATGTAGTTAATCACTTGTACTTGAAAAATGTCAGCAACCTATCGAACTTCACATATGTGAAGTAGCATGTGTGGGTGTGGAAGCCAATTTAGTAATCCTTTAGTTGACAAAGGTAGGCTCAAATGTGAGCATTATGGTTGATTACAGCACACTAAGGAGTATTGTTGGGATCTCCATGGATATCCCCAAAAGCAACCTCCATATACTTGTCAACGAGGTATTTCTAATAATGGTGTAGGAGATGACCCTTTATAGAGGCATCAATCCTAGTGCACATACCGTAGCATCTACATCTTTCGAATCAGCTCATACAACTCCAATCTCTTCTAGTTCTTTTGATGGTGGTTTATCTCAAGAGGAGACTGAGACCTTCCGACATTTTATATCTCAACTCAAGCCTCCTTCGTCAAACTCGACATCTTCTTTCACTCATTCAGGTACATTGGTATCAGCCCTTTTTACGTCTGTTTCTACCCCTAGAGCTCTTGGATCATTGATTTAAGAGCCTCTCATCATATGACTGATGTGTCTTTCCTTTTTACTATATATCATGTTAGCTCTAGGAAGGACAGAGTTCGTATTGCAGACTCATCTGTTGCTGGACATGGAGATATTCCCGTCACCTCTAACTTGTTTTCATCATTTGTACTTTACGTTCCTAATTTTACCCTAAACTTGTTGTCTATTAGTCAACTCACTAAGAATTTAAATTGTAGTGTTAACATTTTTTCCTTCTTGTTATTTGTTTCATGACTTAGTGACAAAGAAGACAATTGGTATAGGGCATGAGAAGGACAATCTGTATTTCTTGGATTCCAGTACACCAATAGCTTCTTTGGTAATTAAAAAAAAAAAAAAAATTATCATTCCTCTTCAGATGAGTTATTATAGTGATATCATAGACTTGGCCACCCTTCTTTCTCTTTGTTACAAAGGATGTTTTCTCAGTGTGTTGTTCTTGCTTTCAGTCTTCATTATGAACCACACAAATTGGTTAAACATTTTTGCTATATTTACTCTATCAGTAATGCTAAAGTTTCTCATCTTTTTCTATCGTTCACTCTGATGTGTGGGGTCCTGCTCTAGTTCACTATTTGGGTTAAAATATTTTGTCACCTTTGCAGATGATTACTCTAGAGCTATGTGGGTTTATCTATTAATAACATGGTGGTTAATTAGTTTAATGCCAAATTACGTATCCTACGGTTTGACCATGGTGGGGAGTATCTCTCTAGTAATCTTTTTTCATTTTTTGATGAGTCTAGTTTTGTCCACTAGACCACATGTCCAAGTACTCCAAAGAAAAATGGGGCAATTGAACATAAGAAGAGACACCTTGAAATTGCTCGTGCTATCATGTTTAACATGTATGTGCCTAAGACCGTTTGGTCTGATGTCATTCAAACTGATGCATGTCTTATGAACATGATGCTAACACATGTTCTATCTTACAAATCACCATTGAAAGTTCTTTATCTTGATGCTCCTTTATTTTCTCTTCCTCCATTCCTCCAAAAATGTTTGGGTGTATTTGTTATGTACATGTACCCAAATCTGATCGGACCAAAGTAGACCCAAAGGAACTTAAATGTGTTTTTTTAAGCTATGGTGCAAATCTGAAATGATACATATGTTTCCACCCACTTACTCGTCATAAGTTTGTATCTAGGGATGTGATAGTTTTTGAGTCCATTCCCTTTTTTTCTTCTGGTAAGACATCTCTTAAGGGAGGGGAAGTTCGGTGAAGAGTTGTCTTCCTCCATCCCACTTCATGTTCCAGTACATTTTTATCATTTTGATGGTGGTAGTGTTAGTGGAAAGGGGGAATTTGAACTACAAGTGTACACTCAAAGGAAGAAGCAAAGTGATCAGAATCATAACTAGAATTCTCATGTTCCCATCCAGGAGTCCTTTTTGGATCCAACTTTTGAAACAGATAACACTTCTTCCCCTCCTGATTACTTGGATGATCTTGATAAGCCTATTGCTCTTAGAAATGGTGTTATATCATGTACTAAACATCCTATATCTAATTGTCTTATCATGCTTTGTCACATTTTTTTCGTAGTTATTATGTTTCCTTGTCTTTTGTCTCCATCTCTCTCAGTGTATTTGAAACCCTTTCAAAACCCAAATGGAGGGCTGCCATGGAGGAAGAGATGAGTGCATTGGAAAAGAACCGTACATGTGAGTTGGTTGATATTCTAAAAGGGAAGATGAAAGTTGGATACAAGTCGATGTTCATAGTGAACTACAAGTCAGATGGCTCAGTTGACATATACAAGACGTGTTTAGTTACCAAAGGCTACACACAGACCTTTGGCATTGCCTACCAGGAGACATTTTCCCCAGTGGCAAAGATGACTATTATTAGAGTTTTGATATCATTAGTCGACAATCAAGGATGACCACTTCTTCAGTTCGATGTCAAGAATGTTTTTTTACATGGAGATCTAGAGAAGTTTGCATGGCTATGCTAATAGGTTTTCAAATGCCGAATACTCAAAGGAAAGTATGTAAGTTGAAGAAAGCTTTTTATGGGTAGAAATAATCACCATGTGCTTGGTTTAAGAGGTTTAGAGATGCCATGGTCGAAACTGACTATAAACAATGTCAGGAAGACCATGCACTTTTCATGAAAAGGCAATGCCAAAAGGTGACAACACTTATAGTGTATGTTGATGATATAATGGTCACAGGGAATGATGACATGAAAATTGCAAGACTTAAGGGCACTTTGGCTAACGAATTTGAGAGTAAAGACCTTGGCTCACTAAAGTACTCCTTTGGGATTGAGATTGCTAAATCAAAATAGGGGATTTTCCTTTCTCAAAGGAAGTGTGTATTGGATTTGTTGAAGGATTTGTGAATGAAGGGATGTAAGCCTTGTGCTACACCTACTGAGTCCACTCATCGATTCAAAGAAGATGATAGTGAGAGATTGATAGATGCGGACAAATATCAGTGATTTGTGGGTCGCCTTATATACGTGTCTTCAACAAGACCCGGAATCATGTATGATATGAGTGTGATTAGTCAATTTATGCATGCTTCTTCTCAAGATCATATGGAAGCAACATATCAACTTCTAAGGTACTTAAAGGGTTGTCCAAGCATAGGTGTTCTCTATATGAGACATGGTCATCAAAGAGTAGAAGTCTATACTAATGTCAAATAGATTGGTTCTTTGATAGACCGTAGATCTACTTCTAGCTATTGTTCATTTGTTTGGGGTAACCTTGTCACATGGCGCAGTAAGAAGCAGTCAGTGATTGCAAGGTCAAGTGCATAAGCTGAATTTAGATCAATGACACGTGGGATATGTGAGATCCTATGGTTGAAAATGTTACTAGCTGAACTTGGGTATCCAGTGAGAGGACCTATGAGTCTCTTTTGGGACAACAAGGCTGCCATCAGTATCGAACATGATCCAATGCAACATGATAGAATTAAGCATGTGAAAATAGATCAACACTTTATTAAGAATCACCTCAAGCCAGACTGCATATGCATACCCTTTGTTCAGACAAAGCATCAACTTGCGATATGTTTACTAAAGGACTCAGTGGTAACCAGTTTTCATATCTTGTGGACAAACTGGGAATGTTAAATATCTATTCAATAGCATAAGGGGGAGTGTTGAGATACATTGTATTGAGGGTATTATTGTCACATTCATACTATATTGTACACCATACCATACAGTGTGATAACTCTCAATATATATA
>JAOXJP010173834.1:0-12613 GCA_025762735.1 Platanus orientalis
GTCATGTCTTTGACCCATTTTATTTTCTTTGCTTAATAAATTGCCTTTAACTTTTTCATTTGATATCTGTTTTGCTTGTCGTTTGTTGCGTAGGATTCTAGAATTTTATGCCTATATAAAGGTATAACTTTGACTTAAATTCTTTCCACATTTTTGTTAGCACCTTCCTAAAGTTGCTCTAACATTTAGATCAATATATGTGCATTTAAGTGATTCTATGTATGTATAAAACTTATGTGACAAGTGTTAGCATTTTAAGTGTGACACGTGCACAGTAATCCATGTGTCATGGTGCGGGGTATTACAGTCCCCCTCAATGGTGATAGCATTCTTCCTTCAATTGTCGAATTTGCTCGATCTTTGTTCCCATGTTCGAACGACTCTTCTTGCCTTTCTTATACTTCCTTTATATCCCGCAAGATGGATAAGGCCAATAAATATATAACATTCCAAGAAGAATGTTCCTTTTATCTCTATTGGCTCTGCAAGTTCATGGTCTGCTCTTCTTTAAAGCGGATCACTCTAGGATTCACCTCGATAGCCATAGCCTTGGCATCGGGCCATTGATTATCACTAGGTCCATTCCTCCTTTCTATCCTATATTGATTTCTCTTCTCTTTCACTCGAGAGAGATTTTCTGATTCTCTTAACGGGCCACTATGGCTCCTTCAGTTATGGATTTATGCCTACTTTCTGAGTCTGGCCCTTGTTCCACTAAATTACTAGATCTGTGTTCATTCTTGTTATGCCTTGTACTAGCTTGAAGCCAGATACCCTGAATCTTCTTCTCCCAACTTCACTCATTGCATCAACATTATTCTTGATGCACAACAGGTTCGTTCTGATATCCATTTCCTGCTTTTTCAGGAAAGACAATTTGGTTCTGTTGAGTATCTTACCTAGTAGTTAGTCCCCACACAATTTAAGCTCAGGGCCTTGAGGACCTGGGCATCTTGTTTCGTCTATAGGGATCTCCCTATTTTCCATAAGCCTGGGCATGTCGAGGCCTATTGCCCCAACATGTGTGCTCAATAGTTTGGGCTTGTTTAGTTCATCACAACTCCTCCTATGTTTACCTTAAACTCTCATTGAGAAACTCGACCCCTTGGGTCAAAGCCAATATTCTCTAAGAAGATGGATGAGTATATGAAGTCTTTGTTGAAATTCTATGTCCCATCCTTTTGTGGCATCCCTCAGTCGACAATGGCATTCGACACTTGGTGGTTTGCCTTTATGAAGTTTGTTTGGAAGTTAATGGGCCTAATCACTAGTCAATTGAGCCCTCCTTATGAAGCACCCCCGATACCAAGTAAGCCTCTTACATTTCTTTTGTCTTTTTCAATTTTGTTTGTCTCATCGATTGACAATTTCTATTTTGGCAAATGCTTCTCTTCACACAATGCTACTTCTCTCGGCCCTTCTTGCACTGACAAGCAACCAACCGTAGGTGCGAGGAAGTTGATGTGCCAAGACGAAAAGAAAACGGGTTTACTAAAGGGCTTATTGATAAAGGACATGGCTGACCAGCAGTAAGCCATGATCTAGGCCATCAACTCTGAGCCCAATAAGGAAGAGGTTGTCGATGAAGGGGCTAATTTGGTGGGGAAGAAGAAGGCAATTGTCACCTCCAAGGAAGATCAACTACACCAAGAACTCAAAGAGTAGAAGAATATTCTGAAGAAGAAAAAGCTTAAGCATAAATCTTTGAATAAGAAAATAGCATAAGAGAATGAGTTGGAGTGCTTCGAAAGAGAGAAACAAGCAAAAACATTCGAAGAGAAACTAGCTTGAGACTGGGAGGAGCAATAGAAGAAGAATAGGGAAGAAAGAAAGAAGAAGGAAGAGGAAAGAAGGATTGCCAAGGAACAGAAGAAACAAAGAAAAATGGAGAAGGAAGAAAGAA
This sequence comes from Platanus orientalis, assembly GCA_025762735.1. Lineage (NCBI taxonomy): Eukaryota > Viridiplantae > Streptophyta > Magnoliopsida > Proteales > Platanaceae > Platanus > Platanus orientalis. The sequence goes on from JAOXJP010173834.1 coordinate 1,904, forward strand.
AGAGAGAAAAAGAAATTAAAGGAAAAAAGAGGAAAGGAAATGGGAAGAAAGGCAGAGGAGAGAAGAAGAAGAGAACATAAAAGAAAAGAAGAAGAAGAGAAGAAGAAAAGAAAAGAATAAGAAGAAAGAAATATGATAGAGGAAGATGAGAAAAAGGAAAGAAGAAAGAAAGAGGCTAAAGGAAGAACAAAAAAGAGTAGAGAAAGAAGAAGAACAAAAAATGGAAGTAGAGAGGGAAATGGTTCCAGAGAGCCAGAGTCTCGAGAAACATGTCTGAGATTAAGACTATGATGCTGGCACGTTTCCATTCGAAGGGTCATCAGTAGGGGCCATGGATATTGATGCTCGGGTGGATGAGCTTTCTTTCCAAGATGTCAACCAGTCTTTTGTAGCCGAGGAAGTTGTGGTGCCATCAAGGGCTGCGAATGACACCAACATTGATCAGTCCTATATGGGAGCTGTGCTCGAGGCTTCCCCCGCACCGAGATCCCTGTGTCCAAGTCATTGTCATCCTATTCTCGAGAAGCTCAGCCTCAAGTAGAAGTGTCTGGCCATCTATTCCAATTACTTTCCTAGGCCAGGCTTTTCACCTCCACTGCAGTTGGGAGCACAAAGTCTATGCCATCGACATAGTCTATGCCTTCTCCATCAAAGCAACTACATTAGGCCTGGGCAACACTTTGATCTTGTTTTACAAATAGGCCTTCGTTTGTTTTGCTTGACTCAGCTGTTAGCTCCTCTTTCATCGACTTCGGGAACATGTTGCTTTGGCACCTTGCATATTTGTCAGTGGATCAGCAGGCTAGTCTTTGCCCTATCTTCTCATTGTGAAGCCAACAAGCAACTTCAATTAAGACAAGGCAAAGAGGTTCAAGAGCAAGAACCGAGGGCTTGAATTGATGCTCTTGCTTCTCAATGGTCTTCTGCTATTGAGCATGTGAACTCCTTGGTGGAGAGCATCAATGCTCAAGTTATCGAGATTGAAGGTCGAGGCTCACTTAAAGAATCTAAAAGAAAAGTTAGAGACTTCTAGAGCAACACTCGAGAAGGCAATGGAGCAAAATTTTTCCCAGTATGAGGAGCTACCAGGGTTAGAAGAGGACTTATTGAGATGTGAGGCTGATCTTAACGATTGGGACTAGGTCATTGATATCTGGTATCTGGTGGTCATTGTTCTCTTTTGTAGTCCCTCGAGCTCCTTGATACCCTTATTTTATCACTTTTGTAACGGTCTCTTGTTGACCACCCATTGTAAATACTTTTTGTCAATCAATTTATGTTCCCACATTGTTGGTGTATATTTCTTTAAGTGTTTTCCATTTATACTTTGTATGTGTTCTTGCCCCTCGACTTGCATTAATCTATATGCATTCCCATCTAATACTTCACTTACTAAGTATTACCCTTCCTACGTAGGAGACTACTTTCCTAGTTGAGGGTCCTTGGTTCCTATAAGTAGAATAACTTTCCACACCAATTCCCCCTTATGGAATTCCTTAGCCTTTACCTTTTTATTGTAAGCCTTAGCTACTCTTTGCTTTTGTAGCATGATTGAATTAAGAGCTTTGACCTTTGTCTCACTGAGGTCAACCAGCTCAGACATCATAGCTTCCTCGTACTTGATATGACTTAGGTTATTTTGTCTGGTTACCCTTAGTGATTGTACCGTGACTTCTAAAGGTAAAACTGCATCATGCCCATATACTAATTCATATGGCATGGTTCCAGTACTTGACCTTTTTTATGTTCAATACGCCTATACTGCATCAGATAACAATTCATCCCAATATGAGGCATTACTAACAACCATTTTTTGTAGGTTGTTCTTAATAATCTTGCTTGTTGATTCAGCCTGCCCATTTTCCTGGGCATAATAAAGAGTTGAGTTTAGGATTTTAAACCCATAATCTCAACCAAATTCCTACATTCAAGCTTCATTGAATATTAATCCTTGATCAACTGTAATGGATTGAGAAATTTTGTATCAATGTATTATCATTTCTTTTATGAAACGGATCACATCCCTTTCAGTAACATCTCGATATGGTTTACATTCAGTCCATTTGGTAAAGTAGTCTATGGCGATCAAAATGAAGCAATTTCTTTTGGTCAATGTAGGCATGACCTTACCTATCATGTCGATAGCCCATCCTCTAAAGTGTTAGGGCTTCATAGTAGAGTGTAGGTTTGTAGCAAGGGCCTGAGGTACTGATCTGTGTTTTTTACAAGCTTCATAGCCTTGGACATAACAAATATAGTCTTGTAAGAGGGTTGGCCAATAGTAACCATATCAACGAATTAACCATCTCATTTTTATGCCTGACTGGTGAGCACCACATATTCCTTCATGGACTTCTACTATCACGAGCTTGGCCTCATAAGATCCTAGGCACTTAAGTAATAAGCCATCAGCTCCTCATTTGAAGAGTTTTGGGGGCTCCCCCGAATAAAAGGTATCCCTTTGCCTTGAGCTTCAGAGAATTATTCACCTCTTTACCGGGATTTCTTAGGTATTGAATGATTGGTTCTCTCTAATCATCTTCCTTTTCTCCTTCGATGTCCAAAGGAATGATATCGATTTGAAAAGCCTTGTCCAATACTGAAGTTTCACCCCAAAAATCTAAACAATTATTGGAACACATAACTTTAGTAATAGTTGTTTCAGTGTGAAAAATGCAGCAACAGTTTCACCAATTGATTTGATTGACCACCCAGTGGAGGTAGTACCAAAGTTTGTGACTTCCCTCGATCCAAAACCAGATTTGGGACCATCATTCTTGCCTGTTGAAACCTATTCTGTATCCTGAGGCTATTTGTGCCATCAAGTTCACCCTTTGGTTTAAATCCCGAGGTACACATTTCATAGTAACCTCGTCGAACTTTTTTAATAAGTTCTTGACCCTATCCCTGTAAGGTATCAGGGTTGGGATGATATATTTGTAATCTCCCATAGTCTAGTTTATCACCAACTATGAATCTTCATAGACCTTGAGGAATCGTCCCCCTAAGTCTATTAAGATCTCAAGTCACCCTCGAATGAGAGCTTCGTACTCAATTTTGTTGTTGGTGAATTCCCCTTCAAGTCTAAAGCTAAATTCTGTGGTCGTCTCTCTCAGGGACTGGATGACAATTCTTATACCAAATCCTTGTTTGGTCTTGGATCCATCAAAATACAATTGCCATGGTGTGAGGCTAATATAATTGTCCTCGACTTTCACATGAATTGGCTGACAGGGGTGGTTAGCCAAAAAATCTACTAAGGCTTGACATTTTACTACTTTTTGTGGGACATATATAAGGTTGAACTCGAGGAGTGCTACAGTTCATTTCTTGATTCTACCTTTCACTATAGGTCATGATAGCATATATTTAACATCAGTTTGAGCTACGATATACACATGTGATAAAAGATAATGTCTTAATTTCACTAATGCAAAGTAGAAGGCTAGACATAGTTTTTTATTTATTTATCATTGAGTAGTTACATTCTGCTTTTTGTAGGACTCAACTTAAAATGTTGATTGTTCATGGCCATCTTCATTGTCTTGGGCCAACAAGCCTGCAATCGAGTCCCTGGTGGTTGAGATATATAACTTTAAGGGCTTGTCACTTCTGGGCGGCATCAATATAGGTGGCATAGATAATTATTCCTTGATTGCTTCGAAGACTTGCTGATGCTCTTCCCTCCATTGAAATTCCTTGCTCCCTTTCATTCAAAGCAAAGGTGAGGATACCTTTGTCTCCCCTGCCACATTTGAGGTGAAATGTTTAAGGAAATTAATTGGTCCAAGTAGCCTTCGCAATTCCTTCTTCATAGAAGGTGGTTTAGCTTGAATAATTGCTTTGGCTTTATTTTGGTCTATCTTGATTCCTTGGCTATGTACCAAGAATCCTAAGAAATTTCATGTACTTATGCCAAAAACACATTTCAAAAGGTTCATCTTCAGTTGATGTTTCCTCATTCTGAGGAAACTTTTTCTAAATCGAGCAAATGATCATTGAAACTTTGGAACTTCACTATTATGTGATCAATGTAAACTTCCATGAATTTTCCAATCATATCATATAATAGATAAATCATAGCTTGCTGGTAGGTGGCTCTATATTTTTCAGGCCAAAAGGCATAACTACCTTTTTGAAAGTCCCTATCAAACCGGGATATCGAAAAGCTGTTTTATGCCTGTCTTTTTCAACTATAAATATTTGGTTGTAACCCAAATGGCCATTCCATGAAAGATAATATTCGATGCCTAATAGCCCCATCAACTAATTAGTCTGCTACAAGGATAGGATATTCATTTTTTAGAGTGGCTGTATTGGGACTTCTAAAATCAATATAGATTCTCAACTTCTCATTTTTCTTGATTACTAGTACTACATTTGATAACCATTAAACATACTTTGTAGGGCGGATGAACCCAACATCTAATAGCCTCTCAATTTCTTCTTTAACTTTTAGTACAACCTCGTTGGTCATCCGTTGAGGTGGTTGTTGGAAGGGCATATACCCTTCCTTTGTCAGTAAATGATGCTTGACAAGTTTCTTGTCTAGTCCAAGCATCTCTGAATATTCCTAGGTGAAACAATCTTTAAACTGCCTATGGAGTTTTTCCCTCCTCTCGAACTCTGATGGATCGAGCTTAGCGCTAACCTCCGTCATTCGTAGGTTTCTTTACTTCTTTCAGATCATCTTAGACCTCAGCCTTCAAGTCATCTAGTTTAATTGGGGCCGTACTCAGTTCTTTCACTCCTATGGCTTCAGGCTCATAGGGACTTTTGCATGTGATGCACTCAACAAGGTACATCTCAATATTCCTATTTATCAGGTATCTCGACAATATTTTCATGGCCATTTGAATGGCCTTCTTCTTTTCCTTATCTGAGCTAGTCATCTAACCCTTTTTTATCATCCGGGTCTAACTTATATGGCCCTTCCAACATGCTAGGCTTAACTAGCTCTCTGCAGAGTTCTTCAAACTCTTAAGTTATTGAGGAATCATCCTTTCTAATTTTTTGAATGGTGACCTCCATGAGTTTTCCTTCACCATTGTGCCCTATTAATTTGACAGTTCCAATGTTATCATCATTGGGCCTCAACATTGTTTGTCAAGGCTAGAAATGGCTTTTCATCTGCATACATCACTTCAACTGAGTTATTGTCATTCCTGAATAATAAGAGTTGATGAAAAGATAAAGGAACACACCAATACTTACCTAGTGATGCATTATAATTAGAGAAAGTATTAACCACAAAGAAGGTTGTCATTTGGGTTCTACTTCCTACTCTCAGTTCGAGGGAAAGAACTCCTCTCGTTCTGGTGGCATTACCAAAGAACCCACAGACAGACACGTCTGTTGATACCAGATCATTATCAGCTTTTGATAACTTCTTCATCAGGGAGACATGTAGTTTATTCACTATTACTCCATTATCGATTAAGACTCTGTTTATAGGCTGACCCTCCATTTGTACTTTTACGTATAATGGTTTCAAATATTGAGTCATACGTTTCGAAGGTTTGTCAAAAGTAAGTTTACCTGTTGTTTCCTTCCCTTCTGCCATTGGCTTGTCTTGCTTTGAAGCTTCACCCTCGAGCTCGACCGTAGTAGGTTTGTAAGTGATTTTCTCCCAAAGTTCTTTCTCGACTTCAGAGACTTAGGTCTTGTTAAGCTTTGAATTCGACAGGCAAGGTGAGTATCATGTTGTAGTTGATCATTCTTTTAGGGCAGCCGCCAAAGAGAATCACAGTTGTATTTCCAGTGTCACTTAATGAATCATTTATGACTAATTCTAAAGGTGTAAAGGAGTCTATAAACAGTCTCTCATCACCAAAGTTGTCTTTTCCAGAAGGTAAATCTACTATGTCAGCCCAGTCAAGGCGCTCCTACCGCTGAGTCTTTTTTCCTTTCTCTTGAGCAGACAGTAGTGTCACTTATGTCTATCCTGATTAGCCTTCTTAACCTTTCTAAGCTTTCAACCAATGAGCACACGCACTGTTTGAGACTCTTGGTTGTCATTCACATTGAGGATGGGGTAACTTCCCCTCTCCAGCTTCTTATGTTCCTTCTTATTTAGTTCATCCTCAGATGATACCTCGACTCAGCTGGTAAGTTGGTACTTGTTGGGTTTACTATGGCTGCTGCTTCATCTGGGTACTTCTTGCTGTGACCCTAACATCTTCTCTAGATTTTGGATTTAGTTCCCTTGTCAAGCACTGGTCTGTCGTCTGAGCCATCTCCTCTTTTGGGTTTTGGTCATTGATGGGAATTCAAGGTTGTACTCGTATTTGTATACTGGTACACTCTAAATATGAGGTTTGTGGGTCGATGAGGTTAAAGTCACCCATCTATCGGGGTCCACTTGAGGTGGCTTAATCATCCTTGAAGGTTGGTGAGCCTCCTTGGTGGCTCTCTTCCCATCCAAGGCTTGTTCACGTACTATCCCTTTTCTTTCACCCATTTGTTGGGCCACCAATCCTTGCCATGTGGGATCCTATTCTCCATCGTCTGTCGAGGAGTCTTCTCTTTTTGGCATACTCGACTGGTTGAAGGTCTTCTAGTTCCTTTTTTTAGAGCTGCTTTCATGAGCCTAGCCATTATCTGGTTACACCTATCTCACAGGCAAAAGTCATCTTCATTGAGTTTGACCTTTTCAACATCATTGTTGAGTTCAGATTCCCATGCCATTGTGTTGGGAAACTCGAGGCTGGCTTTTCCATTGTTAGCCATTTCTGGGGTTCTTTCTATAGTTGAGGACCCTGGTGATGAACCTCAAGCAATCGAGTGTTGTTCTGTAAAAGTTGCAACACTTGTGAGCATGATATCTTTATACGTTTTCTTGATGTTTGATTTTTTATCATTCGAGGTCCAATTTGCAATGACCATATCGATGTCCACCAATTTTGGAAAGTGGTTTGTATCAACCTCTATAACCTCAATTTTGTCAGGGCATGGAAACAACTTTTTATTGATTCTTTCCTGTATGGCATTAAGAAATATTAAACATTTGTTTGTTGAATGTGTAAAGGAGTTGTCATTTGCAATAATTCCTTTGACACAATTCCTCACAGGTTGGGATCTTATGTCTCCCTACTAACTTAATTTGTTTGGCATTGAGCAATAAATCAAATATCTTGTCTGCTTTATTCAAATCAAAGGAATAATTTTGTATGGCTATTGTTGGCCTATTCGACTCCTAGGCTTGGGTGTCCCTTCCTGGCCAAAGCATCACATGTAAATGGTTTATTCCTTATGAATTCTGCTAAGTTGACCTCGTAGTTTGGGTCTTGGTAGTAAGTTCCATATAACGCATTATGTCGTTGATTTTCTTTTTTAAAATGCTATCATATCAAGTAGCCATTTTTTATAATTCGAACAGGTCGAAGGACATTTCTTTGAATTTCTTCCTTTGTTCGAAATTGAGACCATCATGAGTGAGTTTAACAAACTCAACCTTAGGTATACCACTAAGGCATCTTGATTTGTCTTGTTTGAATCACATAATGAACTGTTTAGTCATTTCTTCTGGCTACTATTTTAACCTTGCCAAATAGGTCATTAATTACCCTAGGTCTGCTTACGCAAAGTGGGACTGAAATTTTTTTTTCATCTCTTCCCAACTTTAGATCGAGTTGGGTGGAAGATTCGTATACCAAGTAAAGGCCTGCTCCATTGATGAGTTAGGGAATAACCTAAGTTTGTAGTAGCCCTGGTTAGAGAATTCTCCACATTGTGTGGTGAAGTGATTGATGTGCTACATAGCTATCTTATTATCCTCTCTTGAAAATGTGGCAAAATCGAGTATCTTATATTCTCAAGGAAACTCGTAGTCCCTATTGATTTGCTCATGGTATGGTTTTCTGTATGTTGTCCATGCAATCCGCCCAAGGTCAGGCCCATATAATTCCTCGAGGACACCGATTGCTTCCTCTCAAGGATTTTAGGCATATCTTTGTGGTATTGTACCGTATAGTCACCCTTGGGCTTGATGAGCCTTTTGATATGATGGAGGTTGCACGTTAAATCCCATGCCTATACCACCATATTCGTTGTTTGGGGAATGATTATCCCAATAATTAGGTGGGTCTTGCTTTCTATTGAGCAGATGATTTGGCCATACAAATTCATATCCATTGGTATTTTGTCCATGGAAAGGATTGCCCCAATAATTTGGTGAATCTTGCCTTTTATTAGGTGGAGGTCCTAGCCTTGGATGACCATATATGTTACCATTTTGTTTGAAACGATCGTTTCGATATGTTTGTTGGAAATTTTGGTCAAAATAATCATTTTTACCATTATGTTGGTCTTGTTCCTTATTTTGGGACACCCATGGTTCATATTGAGGTATTCAATTTGGCTCAAATGTAGGGTTCTCATGAACCTCAAGACTTTTAGGCCCTAATGACACATTTGATTAAGCAAGATAGCCTACGAAGTCTTGATTTCTTTGTTCTGATCCCCCATTTTGAACCATAACTGGCTCATTATGGGGTGACTCAGGGAAACCTTTGACTTTTGGTCCTCTTAGGTAACCGGGGCGGTCTGTTTTGCCCCCCGAGCCTAATCAAGGTCTTCGGAATATCTGCTCCACCGATCACTCCTCTACTCCTAGTATCGGGGTTGTGAGTGGATCGAATATTTTGTATGATAGGCTAAAGTACTTTTAGGAAGTTAGTCAGGATACCTGACATCATTTGGAACCCTTTCTCGATTCTCTCAACGAGATTATCAAGTTTTTCCTCGAGGTTCTAAGACAACTCATTTGTCTCGTTTCCACTCGAGTTGGCAAGTTTCTTTTTTCTAGGTGCCATTTTGAGTTTGACTCCCACTGTGGTCGCAATCTATTGGTCGTCAACAATAATTTCCAACACCGGATCAAATCCATAAGGATTTCCTATTCGGATTATCAAAAGGGTTGGATTGGTAATGCCTCTAGATCGAAGACTTTTACAATGAGATAAAGCCAACGAATTTAACAAAAGATAAAACTTTCATTACTGGAAATAAAATATACAATGTGAATCACTATACCTTGGAGCATACATACTAGGTTGATATTTTTCTCTTGCAATCGAGGGAGAAATCTACCTAATTAGGTTCTGTGGTAGAATTGACTCGTCTAATACAGGGCTTTGAATAACTATAGGATTTAATTAAGCTATGCCTACTGCTACTGCTAATCTACAACAAAAATAAAAATACTGTTGGTGGATTTGATGATGCCCTTCTTCAATCGTCTTCTTCGTTTATAGAGATCTTTTAATGGCGCAATCGTTCTTTCCTACATTCGTTCATAACCATTTTTCAGTTTGAATTGTGGGCCTCCCACTTACTAACTGGTTTGTCCATTATTTTTATGTGGAACAATTGTCGATCGTTACTGCACTTTACCCCCTTCGCCTTACCCTGTAACCATTTGTCGAATCATTACTTGGTTCCACATAGATTGGCAACCATGAATGGCCTCGTAAAGCATTTGTGTTCATATACTCATTACTGCCAAAGGATTCTCAATTGGGTTCACATGGGACCGGAAAGCAAACACCATTAAGGCCACCAACCTCTGCCTCAGATCACCTCGCTCATTTGACAATTGTTTTAGCCAGGCGAGAGTAGTCGTCACGGTGTCCATCTTCCCTTCAGAGATAATCACAGTGGTGTTTAACAAAGATTGTAGTGAACAACTCGAATAAGAGGACGGAGAAGCTGAAGATGAGGTAGATGATGATGAGGTTGGAGAAGGAGAGAGGGGCTTCTGGTTTGGGGTTACAAGATTCTGCACGGTTTCGCTCCATTGACCAGTAATAACTGATGTAGCATCTTCATTTGTCATCTAAGAGCTATTTTGCCAGCTCTTGAAGCCAATTCCTGATCCTTTTTCTCCAAGTCCGGCTCCGGTTCGAGATCCACCGCCCGTTGTTGGGAATAATATGAGAGAAGGAAAACCCAGACCCGAAAGGATTACAATAAGGGATTTTATTTAGATAATAAGGGTTGATTAACTACGGCTGAAGCAGTTAAAGAAGGGGAATTCCATACCTTCCTGATAGAGTCCGAATACAAACAGCAGAGGCGTCTGGTGAGGAAAAATCAACAGGAGAAAGAGGAATATTAGAAAGTAACTCCTCTATTTAACCGACCTGAGAAAGAACAACCCTCCCAAGCTATGTTGTTATGTCTTTGTAGTTCCGCTATTAATCGTTTTGCAACCAAGTCAGTTCGTTAAGGAAGGATCATTGACGGAGACGGTTCAACAAGAATTCCTCCTAGTTGTGACTGGTATCGAACTTGACCATAATTGATCGTTGCAAATCCTCCGCGGTGTAGAAATAGACATTGCCAGGGAACCCATATGACATGATTGCAAAAAAAAAGTAGTAAGATAGGGAAATTTTAACAGAGATCGAATCTAAGAAAATCCATTGAGATTGAGAAGAATAAGAGAATAAAAGCTCATCAGAAGCATCGGCTCCGTTTCCAACCAACGCCAACGCTCATTGGTTCTCTTCGTGGGCTTTCTCCTAGCTTTTTCATAACTGCGGATTCCTGGTTGAAACACCTCTACCCATCGGTAAACTCTTATATTTCCGGTTACAGAATTTCAAAACCAGAAAACTCAAAAAGCTATCTACTTTGGTTGACATGTCGGACTGAAGCGTCTGGAGCCCGTGTCAGAGTGAAGTTTTATCCTCGGCCATAGCCGTGGTG
>JAOXJP010173845.1:0-12613 GCA_025762735.1 Platanus orientalis
AAGTTGAACCATGGACTTGTCAATTTACAAAGTTGTCATGAAAGAGTTTCTGGGTAACTTCCCGGGCCCACTGACACCAATCTCGAGTGAACTATAGTATGATTCATACTTTTTGGAAATTACTACGAGTTTACTTTCAATGCATCAAACGGTTTGTAATTCAGAGTTTTGTAACAAAAGTTCTGACCATTTTTACTTAAGCTTGTCTGTATAGGATTTTTCTGGGAGATGCGTGACCGATCACGGATCTCGTGATTGACCATGCTTGAGAATGCTGAAATTCTTATAAATTACAATTTTTACTACTTTTATGATGTGACTTGCTCCTATTTGACCCCTACACAAGTGAGATTTTATTTGTGAAGACTTATAACCACTATATGATGTCATTTAAGTTTATTATATCTTGTAGAGCATAGAAAAGAAGAGAGAGAGAGAGAATTGAGAGATTTAGGAAGGAAGGAGGAGAAATTCTTTCCCAATTTGGTAAGTTCAATCCCATATTGGGAACTTTGATTAAATTAGGTGATTTTCTTTAATGAACATCTTAGTTTCATTCATTTGATGATAAATCTATACTAATTTTTACACAGGAAGTGATTTTGGGTGATTGAAGGGAATGAACTTAAGGAAGAAGAAAGGATTTGAAAGGATTATAAGTACTCTTGCAAACTATTGTTAATTCCTTTATTGTTTCTTGTAGATTCATATGATTTGATGATGAAACCCACTATTGGAATCCTTTTGACTTGGAAACTATGAGAGAGTTGCTCTACCTTTGATGAATGCTATGATTGTAAGTGAAGTTTATGTGAATTGGAAGATATTTTCATTACCTTGCCAAATTCTTTTGCTGAATCCATGCTTTCTCCTAAAATCTCATGGAATCACTATGCATATTGAATCTAAGTATGTTTTGATCTATTTTTCCTTTTTATTGTCAGATCGATGAAGTTGTCCTTTAAAAATCATATGTTAGACATGTATTTGACATGAATCTAAGGTCAAATTGATAAGAATCTCTATAAAATTGATGATTATGAAACAAATATGTTTGATTAAAGTGAATCTCATTGAACATAAGAAAAATGAATTCTATTGAACTAATATGAAATTGAACATAAGAAAATATCTTTGACTAAAATAAAGTATGATTTAAACCTTGATTTTCATGTTTGGATTTTGAAATATGAACCAATGATTAATATTATCAATTCCTTTGAAAGAAGCAACGATCTTTTTCTATGAAAGATTTTAAGAACTATGAATCATTGAAACCTACTTGATGTAATGGTCATATGTGATATATATGAATGAAATATGAACAATTAAGTATGAATTGTAAAAGTATTATGATCGGAACTTATAGAACTATGAAGCTTTCTTCTATACATTACAAGAATCCTTATTGACCATTGATATCCTTTGATATCTCTTTATTGTTATTGAATTTTGAAATGCTATTGAACTATTGAACCCTCTTTGGGCTTTAATGAACCATTGGATTATTGAACCTTTCTTGGGCTTTATTGAACTATTGAACTTTTGGATAGAATTCAGTGATTTAACATTGGGTCTAAATAAAGGAGAAAATTAGTTCTGGGTTGAAACATAACAAAATTGTGTATTTTGATGACTTAATCTTCAGTCTGAACAAGGGAGAGACTTAACCTTAGGTTTAAACAAGGGAGGGACCTCACCTTGGGTTTAAATAGGGGAAAACTTTATTGAACTGTGAACCATTGATCATTTGAATATTGTTTTCGGACCTACCATTAGGTCACTACAATGGAAGTTATTGTCATTGAATTGACTTGTGTCAATTCTTCACATTGAACCTATTGATCCTTATCGAACATCGTTACAAGACCTCCCATTGGGTCACTACAATGGAGAACAAAGATTGAATCTTTGAAATCTATTAACAAGTGGTATGAACTAATGAATAAGACATTTGATCAAATTTATATGTAAATGAACTACGTGATATGAATGTATTGAATCCTAATGATAAGTGAGCTAACTATTGACAAGATATATGGATATAAATATGAAAAAGTGATATATTGACTAATTCTAAAAGTAAAAGATGCTACAGTTATCATTACATTATGACACATACTCCTTTATTGTCCATGACATTGATTGTGTTATATTTCTTATTCAATTGTACCCATGGACTTATATATTATTGCTTCCCATAGTTTAAGCTTCATATTGCTATCAATGTTTATGTAACATAAGAGAAGTTTATATACAAGTTATGTCTTTTATCATTTGGATATGGTTTGCATTTGTACTTGTTGAGCCTTTGAAGCACACCCCAATTAACATAAGTTGTGATGGTACATGATGGTTTGATGATGCATGGAGGTGATTCTTGCTAGACAAGACTATTGAGAGAGAAATGAGATGAAGACTTTGTATTCTAGTGTCTTATTTCTTTTATTTAGATGAATGTAATAAATGTTGTTATGATGGATCATGATGTAATAGACATATTATGGATTTTAGGACTCCCACTTTTGATTGGGAGTATGTGATAGATTGTTCATTACTTTTATGGACATGGTAATGTGAATATTGACAATTGATGGTTATTTTCGGCTATGTAGATATGCAAATGAGTGGAATCATTGATGGATTGTGGTTCATATGCTTCTGCTATATTTTGTGTTATGGAATGGGTATGAAAATATATTATAAATTGAATTATGTTTCCTCTAAAGGTATAAGTAATGAATTACGAATTATGGTATAAGGATGAAAGGGCTTATGTTTTCGGTAAGGCATAAGCCAATGTTTTCACGCTTCTGCATATGATTGAATGAAATGATTTTGAAACTATGATGTGATTTTATGGTTGTTTCTATTATGGAATATGGATCGAATTTCAATGTGACGGCTTTGAATCCTGGGTGCATGTGAATGATATCCAAGTCTAGGTTTAGAGGAATTACAACTTGGTATCAAAGCAACCAAGTTTGGATTCTATAGACTATTTGGAAGATAATTATGATATGAGAAGTAAGGGATTCCTGATGGGAATTTTTACAGCTGAATGACTTTAAGGATTAGTTGATAAATCACTTAGTGATTATGTGATCTTGTGATTTTGTGATTAGGTACTTGAGGATGTTATTTATTTGATATGATAAACTTTTGATGGATACTAGAGGATTCTAAATACATTGTTTATGTGATTATAGGTGCAAGATGCTGCCAAGGAGGTGTGCTAGAGGCGCATCTTCTACTTCGGCACCTAAGAGAGATCCTTTTGAGGGAATATTGGGAACCATTCATGGTCTAGCTGATGTGATGAGGGAATATATCACCAGTGAAAGACAACCATGTAAAAAGAATAATTGGAATGAGAATCATATGATTGTGTGATTTCAAAGAATACAACCACCAGAGTTTAGGAGAATTACTAATCCAATGGAAGTAGAATCGTGGATCATACAGCTCAATGAGATCTTTAAGATGATAGGTTGTATTGATGATCAACATGTCTCTTTGGCTACTTTCATAATGAAAGGTGAAATCAAGCATTGGTGGCATACCATAAAGGATATGCTTATAGGAGAGTATGATGAGCCTCCCACATGGGAGATGTTTCTTGAGATGTTCAGAGATTACTGTCTCCCACCTAGTGTTTGGGAAGAGAAAGAATTGGAATTCTTGAGTTGGTATAGGGCAACATGACTATGTTGTAATATAAGGCAAAATTCATGGAGTTAGCCTGCTTTGTTCCATATATTGTTGTGTATGATGTGATGAAGGCTAAAAAATTCCAACATGGCCTTAGGTCTAATATCCATTCTCGTATGTATGTGCTGAGGTTGAAGATATTTATGGATGTAGTTGAGACTACCCATATAGCAGAGAGGGAGAGTGATGAGCTCTAAAAGATTCATAACCAAGGGAAGATGCCATTTTAGCTTAATGCTCATAGGGAGCTTGTTGCTCCAACACCTGCCAAGAGAAGGCCAATTGAACATGGAGTTGTTGAGCAGTAGGAGATGTGGGAAGAGGCATGGTGGTGCATGTTATTGGAACACTAGTGCTTGCTTTAGCTATGGATAGACTGGAAATTTGTTCTATGACTATCCTACTAGGAAGGATATCCCAACTGCTAAACCAGTTGATGACCACCAGCAACCAAAGGTCAAAGCCCGTGTGTATGCCGTCACTGAGAGGGATGTGGAGGCATCCAAAGCTGTTGTCTCATGTACTATTCCATTGTTTACTCACACTGCATGTATTCTTATGGACCCTAGATCCACACATTCATTCATATCATATGCTTATACCAGACATGTTAGTTTGTTGCTTATGGTTTTAGACTATGTACTACATGTATCTACTCGGAAGTTAATGTTAGAGGATTTAGTACTCAAGTCTTATGTTATCATGATTGGGAACCAAGAGTTATTGGTGAACTTGATCTTACTTGACATGGATGATTTCAATGTAATCTTGGGAAATGATTGGTTATCCGCATATCACGCTACAGTCCATTGCTATTTCAAGGAAGTTGTATTCCACATACTAGGATTAGCGAAATTCTCATTCTAAGGAGTCAAGAAAGATTCTTTTCAATGTTTAATTTCAGCCATTCAAGCTAGGAAGCTTCTTCGAAGAGGTTGGCAATGTTATTTGGCCTATGTGGTGAGTGACCAAACCACAGTCCATTGCTATTTCTAGGATTGCCACCTGACAAAGAAGTAGAGTTTGTTATTTTCTTAGTGCCAGGGACTATGCCAATTTCTATCACTCCTTAATGTATGACACCAATAGAGTTGAAGGAGTTAAAAATACAACTTCAACAGTTGCTTGACAAGGGATTTATTTTCTATTTTCCCCAGTTTATCGTCATGGGGTTCTCCAATCCTTTTGACTAAAAAGAATGACATATCAATGAGGTTGTGCATTGACTACCGGCAATTGAATCGAGTCATTGTAAAGAATAAGTATCCACTACTCCGAATTGATGACTTGTTTGACTAGCTACAAGGTGCAACCATATTTTTGAAGATTGATTTGAGGTCCAGATATCACCAATTGAAGGTTAGGCAGGGGGACATCCCCAAGAATGTTTTTTGTACCCGTTATGGACATTATAAGTTCTTAGTGATGTTTTTGGGTTGACTAATGCTTTAACCGTCTTTATGGATTTGATGAACAAAGTGTTTAAACCGTACTTGGACTAATTCGTGATCGTCTTCATTGATGACATCTTTGTATGCTACAAGAGTACGAAGGAACATAAGACACACTTGAGGATTTATTGCAAACACTAAGAGATTACAAGTTGTTTGCTAAATTCAACCAGTGCGAGTTTTGGTTAGACTGAGTGGCATTCTTGGGCCATGTTATTTCCAAGGATGGGATTTGTGTTAACCCAAGGAAGATTAAATTAGTTGTAGACTGGCTAAGACCAACCAACATGACTAAGGTCCATAGTTTCTTAGGTTTGGTTGGATACTATTGAAGATTCATGGAAGGTTTCTCCAAGATTGAAGGACCTTTAACCAAACTAAGAAATATGCAAAGTTTGAGTGGAATGATGACCATGAGAAGAATTTTCAAGAATTGAAGGACCGATTTGTGTCTGCTCTAGTCCTTACCCTATCGTTTAGCATGGGTGGTTTTGTTGTGTATAGCGATGCTTCACTGAAGGGTCCAGGCTATGTACTTATGCAAAATGGGAAAGTAATCACATATTTATCGAGACAGCTCAAGCCACATGAATTGAACTATCCCACTCATGACTTGGAGTTGGCAATAGTGGTCTTTGCATTGAAGATTTGAAGACACTATTTGTATGGTGAGACTTACGAGATATTCACAGATCATAAGAGTCTCAAATACATATTTTCTCAGAAAGAGTTGAATCTGAGATAAAGAAGATGGATAGAACTAATCAAGGCTTATGATTGCACAATCAACTACCACCCAAGAAAAACTAATGTGGTAGCCGATGCCTTGAGTAGGAAGTCCTCAAGCTCACTTGCTTGCTTTAGAGTTGGGAGGACCGCTTTATTCCATGAGTTGAAAAGCTTGATGTTGAACTTGAAATGAATGAGTTGAAGACATTCTTTGTACATTTAAGGGTGTAGCTTACTCTTGTTGATCAGGTGAAGATAGCCTAGAGTACCGATCCGTTATTGATGAAGATTATGGAGGCAGTGGAGAAGGGTGACTGAACCAATTTCTTTATGCATATTGATGACACTTTGAGATTTGGGAATCATCTATGTATTCCAAATAATGATGAGTTAAAAAGTATGATTCTTGAAGGAGTTCATAGAACTATTTATGCAGTTCACCCTAGCAACACCAAGATGTACAGGGATTTGAAAGAAACATATTGGTGGATATTGGTGGAATAATATGAAGCCTGAGATAGCTGATTTTGTTTCCAAATGTCTAACTTGTCAGTAAGTCAAGGCCGAACATCAAAAGCCCACAGGTCCACTTCAACCACTTGATATTCTAGAATGGAAATAGGGACAAATTTCCATGGATTTTGTAGTGGGATTACCCAAGACAAGTAAGGGTTATGACTCTATTTGAGTGATAGTCGACTGATTGACGAAGTTTGCATATTTCCTACCCACTAGATAGGTTAGCCAAGTTATACATTTATGAGATCGTGCAATTACCTGGAGTTCTGGCTAGCATTGTTTCTGACCAAGACTCATAGTTTACCTCTCACTTGTGGGGTAGATTATAGGATGCGATGGGAACCAAATTAAAAATTCAACATTGATTTTCACTCGTAAACCGATGGACAATTGGAAAGAACTATACAAACCTTGGAAGACATGTTGAGGACTTGTATGATAGACTTAAAGGGCAATTGGGACACCCACCTACCATTGATTGAATTTGCATACAACAACAGTTTCCAAGCCAACATTATGAAGTTTTCATTTGAAACACATATGTTAGAGATGTATTTGACATGAATCTAAAGTCGAATTGATAAGAATCTCTATAAAATTGATAGTTATGAAACAAAGATGATTGATTAAAGTGAATCTCATTGAATTACCATAAGAAATATGAATTCTATTGAATTAATATGAAATTGAATATGAGAAAATGTCTTTGACTAAAATAAAGTATGATTGAAACCTGGATTTCTACATTTGGATTATAAAATATGAACCAATGATTGGTATTATCGATTCCTTTGAAAGAACTAAAGATCATTTGCTATAAAAGATTTTAAGAACTACAAGTCATTGAAACCTACTCAATGTAATGATATGTGATCTATATGAATGAAATATGAGCAATTGAATATGAATTGTGAAAGTATCACGATCGGAACTTATTGAACCATGAAGAATTCTTTCATATGTCATGAGAATCCTATTTGACCATTGATATCCTTTGATATATCTCTGTTGTTATTGAATTTCAAAATGCTATCGAACCAATGAATTATTGAATCGTCTTTGGGCTTTATTGAACCATTGGATTATTAAACCTATTGATGTATATCAATCCTTTGGTCAAATGTGTAGTGGTATGTGTTTTATAAGTGTCCTATACTCTTACAAGTTCAAGACATGAAGATAAGAAGGACAAAAGACTTGAAGAAAAGACTGGAAACTACCTCAGACTTATCACACCAAGAAAGATATAAAGCATGCATTGCATATCATTTTTAATACCTTAAAATCAATGTAGACATGGTGATAGGTCTCTCACAAAACCCAAAGGGAAAATGCCTAAGGATTGACCCCCATACAGTGCCGAAACCAAGTGAAAAAATTGTAGAAGTCATAATCGATTGCAAATCAAGCAATCGATTCTGTTGCAATCAGTTGCTTATCTCACAATCAATTGTGAGCAAAACCTGGGAGTAGACTAAGCCTCCAGTGGTCAGAACCCATAGCCTATAATCAGTTACGAAATAGATTTGGAACAAAATTCCTAAACCCAAAATTGATTGAGAGCTGTGAGTCGTAATCGATTGTGAATCAAGCAAGTGATTGTGAGGGAAATTTTGGAAAAAAATTAAAACATGATTTCCAATAAGAGATTTTTGAAATTTTAACTCTGTTTTTCAAAATCTAAGGATCCAAAATGCTGTCTATTATAAAAGATTCCAATCCAAAGGCTTTGGGTGCTCCTTACCATATAAAATGAAACTTTTCCTATTAGGGTAAAGGACTCCAACACTCCAAGCTATTTTAGAGAGAACTACAAAGTCTACTATATTAAGAGCATTCCCCACTATAAAAAAATATCATTGTCCCACTGGTTTTGAGCTTGAATAGCTAACATTATACACTAGAATCACTCTCTCTTTCTCTCCTCTTGAATACCATTCTTCTACTATTGAGGAGAACTTGTAGTGATCCTTTCCCTAGAGGAAACTCACATTTGGATGAGGTCAAGGAGCACTAGAGCCAAGTACTTGAAGCTTGCGGGAAGCTAAGGAAAACTAGCTCAACAAAGAGCACCCTACTTTTGAGCAACTAGCAACATCAACCAACTTGTGATAATATTTGCTTTACTTTGCATTCATACTTATCATTATTCTTTCTTTGTTTTAACCGAAGACACTAGAAGTAGTTCACACTTACTAAAGACACCGAGTGTTGTTGTTTAGCTTGCTTGTGAGCAAGTAGTTAGGTTTTGTATATTGACCTAGGTTGTAATAGTACCTAAATGAAATATAACTTAGCTCGGTAGTGCGTTTTAGAGGAGTGAATGTAGGCCTAGTGTCGAACCACTATAAATCTCTTGTTGTAGATTGTGTGTGTGATTTCTTGTCTCTTTACTTGAATGTTCCTTACTACTCTTGCATAGCATTTGTTTGACAAAATGTTTGAGTAGACACTTTGGAGCACACACACACTTGGGCTAAGTTAAAAATATTAAAATTAATCTTAAGATAAAATTGAAAAAGGGGTAAATTATATTAGATATCCTATTCATCCCCCTCTATGATAAATTTAGAGCAATTTCAATTGGTATAAGAGCCTAGGTTACTCACATAGGGCTTAACATCTCGAGTAAGGTCTTAGCAAAAATCCTAGATGGCTGGAGAAGATAGTGGTATGTCCATTAGCACCCCTCCATTCTTCAAGGGAACTGATTATGGCCATTGGAAATCTCAAATAGAGATATTCTTTAATGCCTATGACCCAAGGGTATAGAGTGTAATAGTCGATGGCTATATATAGCCCAATAAACTAAGAAGTGCGTGGACCCCCGCCAAGGCGGATGCTCACTAGTTCAACTTTAAGACATTAAATGCCATAGCAAGTAGCTTCGTCCCAGATGAGTTTAGGAGGATAGCTCATCTTAAGAAGACAAAAGAAGTGTGGAAGCTTCTCTTTGTTACCCATGAGGGTACAAGTGCCGTTAAGATGTCTAAACTTCAAATGTATACGGCTCAACTTGAAGCTCTTAGGATGAAGGAGGATGAAGAAATCTCCCAATTCAATGCTAAGTTATCAAACTTGGTGAATATTATAAGGAGTCTAGGTGAGGACATTCCTGAGTCCAAGGTGGTTAAGAAAGTACTTAGGTCCTTTCCCAAAAGGTTTAGGCCTAAAGTGACCACTATAGAAGAAAGTAGACTTAGAAGTCATGAAACTAGAAGAGTTAATTGGCTCACTTCAAACTTTTGAAGCAACCATTAAGGAACCTACTAAGAAGAAGAGTATTGCGCTCAAGGTAGAAGAACCCTCCAAATCAAATGAGGATTCAGATGATGACTTGGCTCTTGTGGCTAAGAGGTTCAAGAAGTTATTTTGGAGAAATATCAAGGATTACTCCAAGAACAAACAAATGAGAAAGTCCTACCTAGGTTTCAAAAAGAAGAAGGACTTTTCTAATGAACTTTCCATTTTCTATGAGTGCAAAGGAAGGGGATACATTACCGAGGATTGTAGTAATAAGAAGCACAAGTAGAAGTCAAAGGGCAAAGCCATGGCTGCCACATGGGATGATGAGTCTGAAACTTTGGAACATGAGTCCCAAATTAGTGAGGAAGCTCCCTCATAAGAGATCAAAGCCTTTGTGGCTTTTGGTACTCCCATGAGTTCACTTTTGGAAACAAGTGACTCAAATAGTGAAGATGAGGGAGAGTACGAAGAAAAGGAGGAGATCTATGATGCACAAGAAGGATTCAATGATCTTTTTATTCAAAGTGTGGAGTTGGGGAAGAAGAACAAACAACTCAAGAAGGAATTTATGAAGTTGACTTAAAAGTTAAAATCCCTTGAAAACACCATCTCTACTCTTCAACAAGAGTCTTTATCGGAAAGTGATAAGGAGATTAAACTTTATAAAGAATACTACTTGCTCCTATGTGCCAAGGAGAAAATGAGCCTTAAAATAGTGGAACTAGAAATAAAGATCAATGAAACTAAACTATTTCTAGGCTTAAAAATGGACAATAGAAAATATGAAAAGAGAAAAATTCTTGAGGACAATCAAAACTTTTCCAATAAGATTCATGAGCTTGAGGATAAGCTCAAAAACATAGAGAGGATAAGAATGAGTCTTATAGTGATGACTTACTCATCCATGAGTTGGAAGACCAAGTCAAGACTCTAAATGAGAGGAACAAATCTCTTAACTTGACTTGCGTTCAACTCACAAGGAAGTCCTTGATTACCTTAAACAAATCAAAGAGCTTGAAGAAGAAAAAAGGAAGAAAATCTTAATGTTTTCCCAAGAAAACGAGAATTTTGAGAAGATGCTTACAATGGATAAATAATATGGGGATATGACCAGACTAGGTTATAATTTTGAAGCCAATGCCTCCTCCTCAACTCAATGACCTAAGAATGACTTTGTTAAAGTCAAATGATTTACTCAACCACCTCCACAACCTTCGAAGAAGGGAAAGAAAATGGTGGAGCTACACAGACCTTATCAAAGGTTACACAAGGTTGAGAAGAAAACATCTATCTCATTCAAAGGTAAAGCACCTAAGAGTCAAGGTAGAGATTGGGAGAGATCCATGCAACCCCAATCAAGATCCTATGCTCAAGTGGTTGGGAGTAAACCTCAATCTAACCAAACATCTTCCTCTAAAGGAGCTCAAGTGATGAGCAAGCCTTATTCCTATACCAAAGATGCATGAAGCAAATTTCAAACAAATAAGGCTTCAACTTCTAGAGGATTCCAAGGGAATGTTTCCACTTCTAGGAAGACTAATGCATAACCTAGTCAATATAGGAAACCTAGAAGAGCCCAACAATCATTCTATAATGAACAACCTAGAATAAAGACACCATAATCCTATGCACTTAGAAGACCCTTATTCTATTGCTACTATTGTGGCTTAGAATGACACATTAAGGTGGATTGTAGAAAGAGGGTAAATGCCATGAAATCCCAAAGAATGAAATCTAGAATAATGAAAAGTAGAAAGGATGTTAATAAAAGAAACTATTTCAAAAAGTTAAAAATAGAAACCTTTAAAGAAAGAAGGATTTAGTCTAACAATAACGTGTCAAAATGTAAATCTCTAAACCTTATAAGGTTAAGAGAGTATGGATAAGAAAGGATGACCTGAAGTGTTTGGTCATTCACACCGCACTAAGAGCTGGAAGCTCATCACGATGGTATCTTGATAGTGGGGTGTTCAAGACACATGTCTGATTAAAGAAACTTGTTTACCAAAGTTGAGGATGCTCAAGGTGGATAAATCACATTTGTGGATGTGAACACCGCCAAGATTCTTGGTGTAGGAACAATAGCAACCCCCAACATTTCACAACTCTCCAAAGCTCTTTATGTGAAAGGCCTTAAGTACAACTTAATAAACATTAGCCAAATATGTGATAAAGGCTATAAAGTTCAATTCGGTAAAGATGGATGTGTGATCAAGGAATATAACATCCTAGCCAAAGGAGTGAGGACAAGTGACAATTGCTATGTTAGTGAATCCCATCCTCAACAAAGGGGACACTTGTCTTATGACCTAAAAGGATGAAACCAATCTTTGGCATCAAAGATTATGACACCTCAACTCTACGGATCTTGCAAGACTTAGCAAGAAAGGGACAGTCAAGGACCTTTCTAAGCTAAGCAAGGTTGACAAACCAATGTGTAAAGGCTGTTAAATGAGAAAACAAACTATACTCTCATAAGAAATTTACATCAATAGGGATTACTAGACCCCTAGAACTTCTTCATATGGACATGACTAGTCCAACTAGAATGGAGAGTCTAGGAGGAGAGAAATATTTCATGGTGGTGGTTGATGATTTCTTTAGATACACATGGGTATCATTTTTAAGAGATAAATCAGAGGCCTTCAACGAATTTTTAAACATTTATAAAATGATTCAAGTTAAAAAGGATCTAACCATCAAGCGAATTCAAAGAAACCATGAAAGTGAATTTGAGAATCATAAATACTCAAATTGGTGTAAAGAGTTAGGAGTAAAACATGAATTTTTAGCTGCTAAAACTCTCTAACAAAATAGAGTGACTAAAAGGAATAATAAAACTTTTATTAACATGGCTACATCAATGATCACTAGCAAAAACATAGCCAAGAGGTTTTTGGATGAGGTAATTAACACAGCGTGCTATGTCTCTAACCGTGTCTACCTTAGACCGGGTA
>JAOXJP010173856.1:0-12613 GCA_025762735.1 Platanus orientalis
CTTACCCTAAATCTTAAGAACTCAGACCAGTATTAGGAGTTAAACCCCTAGACCTTCGGGTCTAGACAATTTCTCTTCCCTCGAAGAGGAGAACCGATGTCTAATTCCGTCGATTAACCCTGAGTTGGTAGTGACTCCAAGTAAAGCCTAACCCTCACATGAAAGGGGTTAACATGACAAAACATGAATACGTAGCACCAATCTCTAGAGATCTCCATGGCTTTCGGAGTTAAACCTAAAAACTTCCTGATATGCTCTACTCAGACCACCGTAGGTTCAGTGAGGGACTCTAAGTCTTACTTCACCAGAAATGGTTAAAACCGTTGACAAGACAAATTACCTTTTGGGTATAGGCAAGTATCGACATCATTTCATAGTCTATATATCATGAGAACCGCCATTAGAAATTGGTTGAAACAAGTATGTAACACTAATCCTTCATGATCTCCATGGATTTCAGAATAAGCCTAAAAACTTCTTAACATGCCCTACTTAGGCCACCGTAGGTTCACTAAGTTGAGTTGGTCTCCAACTTTGTAGAAAGGTCTTCATAGATAAATTGCCTATCTGAGGTATAGGTAGGCATCATCACTTCATAGCCTACGTACTATGTCAGCCATGTTTACAGATTGGATGGTTGAAATAGGTTCGTAGCACCTGTCTCTCGAGATCCCATGGCTATTGAAACAAGCCCAAAAAGTTTCCCATAAGCCCTGTTGGCAATCCCTGAACCATAAATAAATTGTCGCGTAGCATCTTCGTTATTCGAACATAGTTGAATGTTGCACTTCAAATCATAGTCTATGTATTATCTTAGCGCTAATACCATTAGGGAGTTATGCATATTACATAGCATTGGGTTCCTTGTTATCACAACCCCCACATCTTTCGGAGAGAGCGCAACATCTCTAGTCCCAGCCGGTCCTCTACCTACACTCTGTCGAAGTAGGGACAATTGTAGGGTATGACCCACTTGTGATGTCTATTTATGGGGACATAAATACGTATCATAATTCAATCCATAAAGTCTGTGTAAATCCTAAAGGCCATAGCTGGATTGCTATCATGCTTGAAGAATCCTCCTCGCAGTAAATGTGTTACTTGTTAGAAAAACCCACCATTGCTTCTCGAGAAATAACTTATAACATTTCTCTACACGTCCAAACCAAGCCACCCTTCCAATTCAAATTTTGGAACAGCTTAGTCCATACTTTTGAATGGCTTACCCTGCATCGGCCATTTCAATTAGTACTTTATCTACCACATGATTTACTAACAGTCACCCCATGACAGCTGTTTAGCATCAAACAACGAGCAATGCCACACTTCAATCCATCAAGTCTATGAAATGCTAGCTTCTATCCATAGTGTTTCTTCTATTTATAGTCTAAACAATTATCAAGCTTAAGCGATACTTCCATAGCATGAGTTACTTGTGAGAAAAACCCTTCCAACCCTTCCATAGCTTCTTGGGAAAGAGCGCAACAACATTTGTCTGTAAGTTCTAACGGTCACCACTCAACAGACTGACTTATTAGCACCGACCGGGACATAAGCATTGTGTTGCATTCACCCTTAAACATTGTGTGTTATACCCATTTAGCAAAGATTGGGTTGCTATCACCTGGGTAAAGCACAACACCTGATCCTATGGGATCTCACCCCGACTTTCGAAAAGAGTCATATAAATTCTTCCTTACATATCCCCCACCTTGGCAATGTTTAAGTGAGACAAAAATATTGTCATGGATCAATCCATAGCCTATATAGCCATCATTTTATGGATGGGTAGCCCTGCCTTCCAAGGTCCCATAGCTTTTCTAGAGAGAGCATCCAAAATCTCTTTGTGAGTCTCGTAAAATAGAACATTCGCCCAAGTGGGATGAAGGCAATGTTGTAGATTGATCCTGCTATGTGTCATAATTGATGTGAAGCCACATGTGTCTTCAGAAGTGATATTTAGCACACATGTACCATGATTGATGTAAAACCAAGCAGTGATCAATCATGACTACATATATTTTTTCATAGCTTTTCTAGGGAGAGCTTTACTAACATCCCTCGTTGAGTCTTATTAAAACTCTCAAGGATAGTCACACAAAGACATATGAGCAATCAACTTCACAAATGAATCAATAATCACTCAACACAGAAAATGAAAAACATGTCAACATGCAAATCTTGTAAGAAACTTCAAACACCTTGTACGAGTTAAATTGTTAAGCTAGCTAGAAGCAAATGTAAGTGCATTAGTCATGTAAATGGTTTGTGTGTTTACAGCTTTCCATAATGTTTTCCGCCAATAATGTTTTCAAGTAGTTGTGCCCGATGTTGATGACTTACATGTCTCTCGATGCAGCACATATGCTAATAGTAACACCCAAGAAGATAAAGAAAATGTTAATTGCTTACATATAACTCATGGATAGCCAATGTTTCCAAAACAAGGAAGCTTCCTCTATCGATGAATACCCATTTTCAAAAATTAGAATGAAGGAATTTACAAAACACCGAGAGAGTATACTTTCAAACTCGAGAAGGCATTTCAAAAGCAAACTCATTTCAAAACTTTGATCCAAAAATCAGGGATAAATTCAACCCAACAATATTTTCTCAGCCAAAATTAATCTATATTTCAAAAGTTACCCACCCAATATCCATGAGTTACATCCAAGGAAGAAACATGGTCTCTCCCAAGTCAAAATTAGGGCACTTCCTTCTTTACTATATACGGCAAAGCCACACATGCCAAAGAGGGGCATATGTCAACACCCAAATTTTGACTCAGGCCAATTGATAGCATAAGAACAACATAACAACATTTAGGCATTAAGACTCTAAGCACCCTTGGCTTAGGAAGAGTAAACCTAGACTCTAAGAGGATAGGCATTCCCAAAGAGGTCTTCCTGGATGCTCTAGTTGCGAATGAAATAGTCAAATCACCTTATTATAGCCCAAAATGCACCATTTCAGGACAAACCCGAATCTATCTCAAAAGTATCAACAGGACTTTGAGGGTCCTCAATTTAGAACCCCACCCATGTCATTAGCAAGTTTTCCACCTCCTATAAGCCTTTTTGTAGCAAAGCATCACATATGAAAAAATTATCATTTTACCCTTTTGCCTTCAAAAGCCTAGAACTCAGTATCTACCACTTAGATTATTGAATTTCTCCTACCTACATAAGCCTTCTTGTCATGAAGCATCATCAGCAATGAATTCTCATTTTCACTTTTTTTTACCTGTGAGCAAAAAATTACCATTTTACCCTTTTTACCTTAAAGATTCTACCCCTAGACCCTCAAAAGATCCCCGAAGCCTCTCCCATTGTACGAATGCTGTAATTTCAGATCCTATGCATCTCTGAGTCTCCCTACTCTAAAGAACACATCACAAAACAGACATTGCTCGAGATTGGCAGCATCCAATTTCTCAATCTATGACAACCTTGACCAAGAAATAACCCCTGCAAGAGCTCTCAGAGATTTATTTGATCTCTGAATCTAGAAAAGTCGATTGATGTGTTTCGACCTCAGCCTTAGCTTTAAATATCCAAGTCTGAGAAAAGAATTTCAAAATCTTAAACCTCTATGAAATCTTAAATCTCCTCTAAGAGGTCAAAAAGTCATTTTTTGGCATTTTGCTCATATGGAGCCAGAATATTCTCTAGAACTCCAAATCAAGGTCAATTGGTGTCCATCTCTTCTAAATTGTGAGGCCTTTAAAAAATTGTCTGAGGAGCATAAACTTTCACAAAACTTATCTGCTCAAATTCCCTTAAATACTCCAAAAAGTGCCACAAATCGGGTGGGTGCTCAACTGACTCCTAGGAGTTCACCTAAAATCAAAAATTCAGTTAGTCAGTTTCCACCCCAATGTAAATTCAAAGCCTCTAGACTATCAGATTCACACTAAATTAGAGAAACCCTATGATCTAAGCCATCATTTTTACCCAAGCCAAGAAAAAACACTTTTTGTCTATATTTGGCATGCGGAATGCCCTTAAAAGTTCTCCCAGACTCAGAATACAGCAAAGTTAGACCCATTTTCATAGTTTCACCCCTGTTCTCAAAAGATCATTTCACAAACTCCTAATTCAGAGAATGTCCAACATTTCAATTTCACCCAGCTTCAGGCAGCTACAAAAGTTCAGTCTCTCAGAGTGACCCTGCTTCAAAAATCTCTCGACAACTACCTGGGAAGCTGACATCGAATTTGTCAGTTCTTATAGCTCCAGGATTCCCCAAGCTCAAATCCCCTAAATATGTTCCATGATGGCATTCTACAGAAAAACCAGCAACATTTCTAGTCTAATATTCTCCAATTACTTAGAAATGGGTTTTTAACCCAATTTCCTGCTCAGGCATCTTAATCCTGCGTTGTCAGAGGCTATGACTCACCTGGACCTGGGATCATTTGTCACCTGACAATTTTTTGATTAATTTTACCATCTTTCCCTTTCAAAGTACATATGAGAGCATTTCAGGCCAAAAAAACCCTAATTTCACCCCTTGCCCTTATCATAATTTGGTTCTGATTAGTCCAATGCTATCGGAGTATCTGCAACCTCTAAAATTGACACTGACTAAGCCAACTTCTGAGCTCAAGAGCTCACGGGGCATGACGGCAAAGAGAGGGTTTGAAAACCCTAAAAAGCAATAAATAACATTAATGAGCTAAGACTTTTCAACTTAGCTCATTAATGACATTTAATGCCTTGATGACTCATGAAGACCCTTAGATTAAAATCTTTCAATATGCTTCCTCATACATCACCCTTATATCTAAATGATGAGTTTCAAATCCCTAGAGAACCCCTCAAATCCCCCAATGGGCATCTTGTTGCCCTCCCCTTGAAAACTGTAACCAACCACATGCCACCAAATGGCATCCAAGTTCACCCCGCCACTTCATCAATCCATGCCAACAAACACTAATTAATCTCTACCCTCCACCTAATCCATCCAAATTAATCCCAGCCTCCCCTTTAGCCATGTCACCAAACACAAAATCCCCTAATCCTAGCCACCCATTCCAAATCCATCTCCACCCTCCACCTCATTTTGGATAAACCCATCCTAGCCCCCCACCTAGATTAATTTAGGATTGATCTCAACCCTCCACCACACCACAATTAGGGCTATAAATATCCCCAATTTCGTGTAAGCCTTGGTTGGCAACAAAAACCCTAAAAATTCTAGGAGGAAAGAGGAAGAAGAAGAAGAAAAAGAGGAAGAACTCTCAACCCTGGGTCACTTGGACCCAAGGTATCCCTAAACTCAAACTAATTTCAATTTCTCCATGATCATATGTTAGTTTTGCATGTAGTTATGAAATCTAATTTATGTTAAATCACTACTTAAATTCGAGTTACACAGTAGAGGCTTAACAACCTCTACTTGCTTCCATTTTTTAGCATGTACTGTTGTCCATTTTCTTGTGAATTTTGTAGATGGCTGTTGGATTCCAAATTTGACTATGTTAGACTAGACATATATACTAGTTAGTGTATTTAATTTCGTTATTTTACGAGCTGTGGAAGGCCTCAAGATGGGCCTCCAAACAGACCCCAAAATCTGAGCCTTTTGTGACATAACTTAGCTGAATTTTTTGGGATTTTTGTTTGAAATTTGTATGCATGATCTTAAATCCAATTTTTTATATGTTGTTCTTATATATGTTTTCTATGTTCATGCATAATTTTACATTTTTTTCAAAACCCTAAGGGCTTCAAAATCGAGAAATCCATTTGCTAGATTTTCTCTCAGTAACTAATCCCTAAATTTTATAGAATTTAAATTCAGGAGTTGAACAATAAACATCAAGAGACAAATCAAGCGTTGAGATTTGGGACCCACCCCAGGGAGCCTTGACCTTCTCTGAACCTGTCCCATGGCTGTAATAACATCTGAAATTCAATCATGTACATGTGCACCTCTGTGGGCCCTTATTCTCTCCCCAACGCCTGAATTTAATTTCAGGCGTTGGAGTAAATTTCAGGCATTAAGCCAGGGTTAAAAATCATATTTTTCAAAATTGGTTAAGTTTGTAGGCATCTTAGGTGTAGTGCAAAGACCTAGGAGAAACCCCACCCCTCTGGGCCCTATATCTGTGGCCCAAAAACCAAAGTTGGTTGCTAATTCCAGTACCCAATGCCTGAATTTTCCTTGAATTAAATTCAGGGGTTGAACATTTAGGCATCAAACAAAAAAAATAGGTGTTAGGCTTGTAACAGATGACCAAGTAGCCTACTTTGGGATATCATATCTCCACATAGGCAAAGGCCATGACCCTTAGGGTTGCACAATGTAACCCTAGGAAACTTTCTCTAACCCAAACCAAGGGTCCCACAACACTAGGACCCACTAAACCATCCTAAAAGACCACATCAACATGCTAATCTGATCAGCTCCCAATGACTGAATTTCACCCTAAATTAAATTTCAAGCATTAGGCCTGAAAAATAGAAAAAATATAACTTCTCTCATTTTCTCCCCTTTATGTTAGGATTAAACCTAACCCTAAGAATCAATCAACAAACAATCTAGAGGGGTCCATCATCCCTCTAAGAGCCTAACCCATAAGGGGTCTCCTACAATTAGAATAAGACAACATAAAGGACAATTTTTAGATTTTTTAGGAACCAATGCCTGAATTTTGCCCTAAATTAAATTCAGGCGTTGAGGGTAAAATCAGGCGTTAAGCCTGAGAAAAATCTAGCAAACACATAACTTAAAATTTATAAAGCTTGGGCATTGACATACTTTAAAGACTTGTATAAATGGGAGAAGCTACCCTAAAAATGTGGGTATTTGGGGTTCCTAACACCTTCCCCAAATGTAACCAAACAACTTACCCCCAATCTCAAAAATGTAAACCAATATTAGGAGTTAAACCCCTAGACCTTTGGGTCTAGACTTCTTCTCTTTCCTAAAGAGGAGAACCGACATCTGACTCCATCGGTTAAACCCCGAGTTGGTGGCAACTTCAAGCAAAGCCTAAGCCTCGCACAAGAGGGGTTAGCAACCTTTGCGCACCAACCTCATACGCCAAAGAGTGGACCCCGATGTCCATAGAATGGCAACTCCGCTAGGGACCCGTTTAATCTCCATATGTACAAGTCTTAGTTTATGTTAAATACATGCTTTTACATCTTTATATACTAATGCTCACATGTCTACTTACTTTTTCACATGTCTACTCACTTTCTTACATGTCTACTTGCTTTGAATTAGACTTAGTCCCTTCATTAGTTAGTTAGGATAACACTCCATCTTTAAACACTCATTCCAAATTACCATGCATAGGATAGAGAACATGCTTACTTAGCTTTACGGCTAATTAAATTAGTTAGTAGGATTAAATTCACATTTGAACAACTTGTATGATTACATCTCTGTTATTTTCTATTTTACACAAAAATGAGTCTAAGGACACAACATTGCACCAATAAATCACTCTCATGAGCCCTTATCTAGGCCATTACCCACCAATGGACTGACATTGGATCACCACATAGGATGGGAACAACGTCTGAGTAATTATTGCTATGTCAATGCGGCCATTCTGACTTACCCAAGCCAGTTACCACTCTATGATCCGATCTTTTTCAGGGAGGTGTTTCAACTGGTACACTCATCTTTTAGAATCTCAAAAAGCATGCATATTTAGTCATTTTTAGGTTAGAGTTATCTAGGTTACACTCAATAGCTTAGAGGTCTAGCTTTAGGTATGTTTGCCATGATTTTGATTGATTGCTTGTATGATTGATTAAAAAAGAACCAAGAATTCATGTCTGACTTTATAAAATTAGTCCAAATTACTTTTTAGATAATTAGGTCCGAGTCTTACCTTCTTATTTAAATTTGAATATCTCTCACCCCTTTTGCATAATGTATATAACAAGATGGCATAGATTGCATAGACATCCCATAAGTAAAACAACAAGTAAACCAAACCATAAAAGAATAAAGGCAAATGAATAAATAAAAGTTACCCTCAAGTAACTAAAGTAGGTAAACAATCTGATGTCTAGCACCATCTCAAGCAAACAAAAAAAAGAAATCTCAAAACATGTCCAAGTCATCCAGGGTTAACATATACAACCCATTAGCTAAAATATGTTTAAATACACCTCCCAATGAATAAAAAGGAAAACAAAAAAAAAGAGTCCAATCTCTTAGTCAATCATCTGAGTTGCTGCCCATGTAATCCATCGTCCCTTTCCTACCCATCTTCTTCCTCTTAGAGTAGGAACAACCTCCACCCCGCATAAGGCGTCAATAACACGAACCCTAGGTGCACTCTGTCTAGTCCTGAATGGATTATTGTCAACTTGTAGAGGGACCACCTCCACTACACCGCTAGGCACCAGTGATGTATGCACCTCCAGCTCTCCCATAGCCTACTCTCTCCCGGTCTACTCCCCCATGTCTGCCCTGCCTCAGGCTCAGTGGAAGGCATCTTAGTGTCCTTAGCAACACCTCCCATATTCCCTGGAATAAGGATCTGTCTCTGTAAATGGAAAACAAAACACACATGTCAAAACCCTCTTAGAAGTAAATGATCTTAAAAATAAATAAATAACTTTACATCCTCACTTCCTCTACCTCGGCTCTGTGGCTCGCCTTCAAGGCCGCGACCTCGGTCAAGTGACCTTGGTGCTTCTACCCCACTAGGGTAAAACACCTCACCAACTTCTGGAGTGCACTAAGGTACACCTTCCTGGAAACCTGTAGAAGTACACAAAACTTTGTCAAAAATTAAAATGCATAAATTTTAAAATGTTACTTAAAACAAATCAAACCATACCTGAGTCGTCGCCCTAGGGGGCACCCAACCCTCAGGAAGCTCGGCCTCTAGCAAGGACTCCTTAGTGACCCCACCCTTGAGGTCAGTTACCATAACCACCTTGGTTATCATACCCATCAATTCGAGCTCAGTAGGGGAAACCCTCCTCTTCCTCCCTCTCTGGTAGGAGGTGCCAGCTCCTCTGCAAGCTGAGCCTCTACTACCTGTTAAAATCAAACAAGTCAAAGATTATCAAAAATTTTGAGAAAAAAGTAAAGGAAATAAACAAATGTTGTTTAAAGATAAAATGAAACTCACCTGGGCCTCAATAGGGCCACCCAAGGGCCCGCAAGACTAAGTGGCCCACCACTTGTCATAATTCCTAGCCTAGTCCAGGAACACTAAGGCCTCAATGCCCGTCTCCCCTCTCCCAGTCTCTCCCTCAATATCGGTCAGCTATGGAGGCAACTCTGGGACAACAAAATCTTCCACTCCAACCCTTACCTAGTGCCAACACCTCTCCCCGAGGTACATGGTGACCTCATCAAGGGCCACTAGCACAACCCTCTGACGAGACCAACCCCAAGCTGAGGTCTGGTCTACAGCATCCTCCACCCCTAAAGCCCAATGGGTCCACGAGCACCACTTGACCTACACAAGACACAATAAAAGTTAGATAATGATTTATAAAAAAAAGTAAAATCAATTAATCAAACCAAAGTATTGTATTCTTACCTAGTTGGTCGTCAGAAGATCCAACTCTCGTCATAACATCGAGATGGATTTTTAGGCCTTGTGGAAGGTGTGTGCAACCTTCCACCGTGCAACACAGGGGAAGGGAAATGTCTCATCACCTCTCCACCTAGGGGCCAATGAAGGGAAATGCTCATAGCACCACACCTACAAAAGAAAGAATCAACACTATCAAAAGAAAATTAAGATAAATAAAAATAAAAGAAAAAAATTAAAAGGATAAAAGTAAATCATACCTCCCAAAGGAAACATAGCCCCAAGAAAGCATGAGGGCCTTACCTAGCTAAGATCTCGCTTATGCTGGCATACATCCACCTGAGGGCGGACCTACCCCAACTCTGAGTAGCCACGAGGTCCAGATCCTCTAAGGCTGGCAATAGGTAGAAGATAGAGCCAGTCAACATGTATACTAGGAAGGTGCGGGTAAAGTAAGAAATCTCCACTAGCGAGCTCTGGTTGGTGGCCCAAACATAGTCATTCTTGAACCAAGAGGGAAGGACACCTTTCATGCCCTTGTAGTACGCTATAAGCTGTGGCCCTATGCACCAAGCTACTAACTCCAGGTCGAAATCATCCGACCTTGGTAGAGGTGTGCCATCCATGGACAACCCCGTCATCATGAAGAAATCAATGGGGGGCACCCCGATCTCCCCCATCGGAAGATGGAAAGAGCATGTGATGGGGGACCACCTCTCAGTAAGGGCCATTAGTAGAGCCTTATCCGTCTGCACCACCGGCAAGCTCAAGAAATGGCCAAAACCCATAGCCTTCACTTGAACCTGAACAACATAATACATCTGTCCCCACAAAGATAGGACATCAGACTAAGAGCCATGGCGTTCTACCCTCCCCTAGCATGTAAAATAAAATGTGTTAAAATATGTTAGAACAATGTTTAGGAACAAAAGGAAATAAAAACAAGTCAAAATGAAGCAAAAATATCAATTCTGTCTCTCAGGCCTAACGCCTGATTTTAGGTTAACGCCTAATTTTCAATCCAATGCCTGAATTTTCAACGCCTATTTTTTAAAACAGTGAAAAATTCTGGTGCCTATAATTTAGGGCAGTGATTTTTAGGTGTTGGAAAATCCAAAAATCATCAAAAAAAACTTGAAAACCCCTTATTCTAAATCATTCCAAAAATCAATATTAAAGCAAAATAATTCCATTCAAATGATTTAAAACCTAAAACTGTAATGAAATCTAAAGGAAAATACAAAAACAAATAAAAACACTAAATTCAAAACAATGCATTTAAAGAAATCAAAAAATTCATAAAAGCAAGAAGTAAACTCATAAACAATGCAAAAACTTACCTCATCTGCAACCGGGTGCTTCCATAATGCCTTCTCTTGTGCCCAGAGAAGCGGGAAGTGGCGGCTCGATCCTCCTTAACTCATTACTGTTAAAGAAAAAAGATGATTTTTGTTTTTTAAATTGGAAAGGAAAGAAAGTAGAAAGATGTGGGGACCTCTCCTCTCGTTCATAACTGAAAGTAGAAATTTGAAACACAAAAAGACAAAAGACCTAACTGCGGGTCATTTAAAGTTGTAACTGCTCTCAACGTCTAATCGTGCTCCGAACACCTAATTTTTAATTCAATTAAAATTAGGCGTTGGGACAAAATATGGGCATTAGGCTTAATTTCTACAGAATTTTGCTTTTAGTTATAAAATGACATTTCTAACCCTGTGTTCATGCTTGTGCTTATAGACATGGCTCACAAACCAACACAATTGGATTCATATTCCACCATCTCTGTAAACTTTGTAAATACCCTAATTGCCCTTCCCCCCAAAGAACGGGAAGTTTGGAAAAATCAAAGCCGATTAGGGGCAACATTAGCCTTAGCCCAAATCAACTTGGATTAGCCACTAATAGAAGCAGCCATTTCCTTTTGGGACCCAACATCTATGGTTTTCCGCTTTAAAGAACAAGAGCTTATGCCCACTATTGAGGAGCTCAAATCCTTCCTAGATGGCGTTCTACTCGACATTTTGGGGCAGCACCTATAGAAAAAGATGCTCGCACCTATGTTTATTTCAGAGACCATCTCTAGTATCTCACATTGTGCCTGACATCCCAAAGGTCGATTATATGGTTGTCTGGCTTCTTACAAGCTTGGCTACGGAAACTTCTATCCATCCTCCCATCCTTCCTGACTTATGTGTCATGAGATCTGACTCCAGTATAGATCCATATCAAAAGCCAACCCTTGCCAAATAAAGCAACTACATCGGGTTATCAAAACTTACTAGCTGCCATGCTTCCTGAACAGATTACTTAACGTGTCATGTGGCACAAAGCATGCTACTCGCTCCTTACACTAAGGACCACACATACATAGTCAGCACAGGAGTCCACCAGAGCACTCCCAATGTACCCATACGTGTTCTTCGACAATTGGCACTTAGGCAAGATTTCTTCGACTTCTGCACGGTCTTCGAAGATATATGCAAACTTGATCACCGTACATTTAATCATCCATGGTCTACATTACCCACTTTATGGGACAACTCGTATACCGAAGTCTCAGGACATCCACAGCTAGTATCTATGAAAACACAGGCCATGACACCTACATATGAGCATTAGCTTCTACATAAGCCTCTGCTACAGCCTGCTACCCCTGCACCCTCTGCTTCTTCGAACAAGAGGCCTTGCACCGAATCAACATCCTCATCACATATAGAGCCTTCTCACACTCATGCAGAGTATGAGTAAGCATTGATAGACTTAGTTGAGGAGTAGGCCTTACATGCCCAAATCAAGGCCGCTTTAGAAGATGAGACACTTTTACGAACAGAGGCCGAGGTCTCACGTGAGTGTACCCAACATTGGAATGAAACTCTAGTCGAACTCATTCACTCCTTAAAAAATGAGCTCAATGACAGTAGGACTTTCCACAAAGATTTAGGACTCGAGATGAGGTGTAGCAACAGCATGGCCTTTGTACAAGATCAGTGGATACAGTCATGGGTTCACAAGTTGAGAAAATAGATCTTCTCCTTGGGCTACGAACCGGTGTCACCTCAAGCAGTGCCTGATCTTTAGATTTTGCTTTATATT
>JAOXJP010173867.1:0-12613 GCA_025762735.1 Platanus orientalis
AAATTGAAAAAAAACACCTTCAGCCATTAAGAGAAGAGGAGAGCAATTTAGCTTCAAAATTTTATTCATAAATCATTATAAAATTATGAGGGGTTGCCTTTAAATAGGCTTCCAAGTTTAAACAATTAGAAACTTGCTAAAATTGGAAACTTCATAAAATCCTAAACTTGCTAGCCGAGTTTTCTAAAACATAAAACTAAAAACTCACTTTCTTAAAATTAAAATAACTAAAACTTAAAAATTTATAAATAAATAAAAAAAACATTATTCCCGTTTTTACTGACACCCCCTTAGTTATTTGGTCATAATTTTCCAAAATCACATCGGATTTGCACAATCTTGCTCTCGTTAGAAAGCTAGCTGAATAACCTATCTAATGATACCAAAATAAGCTAAATGGGTAAGTTTTGACTTTTGAAAAGTGGGCTAAACATAAAAAACGGGATTACTCTAAAAAATTCAACATTCCTTCTAGGGAGATAATTCGAGGTTAAAAATTGCAAGAGACTTATGTTCTTCCAAAGAGCAGCTTCAAAATTAAGGTTAAGGAATGACAAATATGAAAATAAGGGTTTCAATTCGTAAAATTTGTGAAAAATGCCTATAATTTTTTTTCTTTTGGCACCATTAGCCTTATTACATGGGCACATAAAATAAATGCTACCCCCCTGTAAGACCCTAAATAACCTCACATAACATATATACTTGAATCTAACCCTCTTATGTGGGAGCACATACATAAGTTGCACAATGTTGTCCGCATCATCTAGTCATGGGATTAAGAAAATGATTGAATTGGCCGAATTGAGATCTAAATAACAAAGAATAAACAACAGATTAAAAAACTTGGATCTGATGCCAATGAAAATCAGCAAGGATACTCCTAACTTTCATATGGAAGATATTATTGCTTAATTGATCATTACTATTATCCTCTTTGGAAGCTGGACAATTTTGGCAAATCAAAATTTAAGAAGGAATCCTCCTCTGCACTACGATTGCGGTATTCATCAATCGCATCACCATCTACATGATCAAGCTCTTTCATAAAATAAAATAAAATAATCAAAATGATCAAGTGTTTCCTCTTGATCTTCCATCTGCATCGAAGATTTTTTAAAGTCATTGGACTGTGTAATAGTCTCTTTCCTGACACTTTGGAGTACCCATCATCACTACCATCGGACCGTGAAGTCCCCCCCCCCCCACACACACACACATACAACACCCTTGCCCTTTGTATTTGCCTGTTGCATAGACCTATAGCTATTTGATTAGGTACAAAAGAAAAGGTTGTCCTAGCTGGATGTCATATCTTTGTACTCTATAGGGCTGCTGTCTCCCTGACTTGAGAACCAAACTGTTGACCTAAGAGTTACCTCAATGGCCGCTTTTATCTTCAAGGCCATTTGGAATGCTTGATTGAAAGTCATGGTATGGTCATCTCTATACAATCTTTTGCCTTAAACCAATTTTAAATTGGGACAATGCCTACTGCTCATCTTTGGAAACTGACACTTAACTGTCAATTCTTCGAATTTCTCCACATATTTCAACATTGATGTGCTTCCCTGCAGAATTGTATCAAAAAGATTGTTCTGATAATCTGGAAGTAAGTACTTCTATAGTTCTATTTGAGCTTCA
This sequence comes from Platanus orientalis, assembly GCA_025762735.1. Taxonomy (NCBI): domain Eukaryota; kingdom Viridiplantae; phylum Streptophyta; class Magnoliopsida; order Proteales; family Platanaceae; genus Platanus; species Platanus orientalis. The sequence continues at coordinate 1,645 of JAOXJP010173867.1, forward strand.
GTTTCATCTCCTCCCTATGAACAATTGGTGACTATCCCAATCTAAGAAGGTGATCTTCCACATTTCACCACATTCTAGCATGTCTTGTGAATTTCATCTTCACAAATCAAACTCTCCACCTGTCTATCATGTCATACCACTCAGAATAATCATCAAGGGCAGTAATCAATGAATATCAGCCAACAAAACATGAAACTTCCACCCAAAACCTTTTAGTAGTACCTTTTTTTTTTGGGAATTATAGCAGCTTTATTAAGGAAAAGAGGCAAACGAAAGAATGAAAACAAAAAAAACAAACAAAAAATATAACATCTTCAATAGGGCGGTGAAGTAAACAAGAAATAGAGAAGCAAAGCAAAAAAAAAAGCAAAAAAAAAGCCCACACAAACCCAATTGAACATAAACTAAAAAACCATCCTATGGGGAGAACTTGTCTTCAAAGATTCTTTATTATTATCCTTCAAATACTCAACAGATAGCCCCAAGCAGGTAAGACCAAATAATTTTAGGAATGCCTTCCAAAATCCAACCCTCTTATTCACCACCCAGACACAAGATCTCTGACTGAGTTAGGAAAGGACCATGAAACATCGAGGTGGAAGTTTCACCTATACCATTCCAAACTTTATGGTGTAAAGGACCCAATAATTCTAGAAATGCTTTGAAACCTTTTTAGTAATATTGCCTATAGCATCATGTGATTGAGGACTATTATGATCTAATATCTCATGCACTTCCTCAATCATGGAAGCCACATGCAATTCCCTGAGTAGGTATAGAAATTGGTTGAGGTGGCTGCTCTAGGTCATCTCTATCAAACATTGAATCTTCACCATCTTTCCACCTAAAGGTTAAGACTCAGGATTTAATATTGCTTGAGAGATAGTAATTCTCTATATCTTCAAATTTGTTACACAATCAAACAAATTGTTCACTTACTCTAAACCAGATGAGGATTAAAGACTTCTAAAGAATTCTAAGAATGAGAATTGATTCTCTCTCTATTCAACTATTCAACTATAGAGAGGAAGGTATCCATAGTATTAATTTATAGTGTTTACATAGTAAATCTTTTAGAATAAATCACAATAAATCTATATAAATACATGGTAAATATTGGTGTGCTTTCTAATTAGAGCAAATCTTGGTGTCACTTGACTCAACATTCCTTCTTTGATCGCTTGAGTCAGGCTTCCTTTTTCTATCACCTGAGTCAATCTTCATTCTTTAGTTATCTGAGTCATTACTCTTTCTTTAGTGTCTTGTAAATTTTGGTGTCACTAGAGTCAGCATTCCTTCTTTGATCACCTGAGTCGGCCTTCCATCTTTGGTCACCTGAGTCAGCCTTCTTTCTTGGTTCGCCTAAATCAACCTTCCTTCTTTGTTCATTTGAGTCATCCTTCCTTCTTTGGTTGCATGAGCTAGCATGCCTTCTTTGATATGATCATGATTCTTTTGCTAAGGATCAAGATCATGATCAGGATGATCATGATCCTCTTTACTCCCCCTCAAGCTAAGGCAAGGGGGATGAATGCCTAGCTTGGTACAAATATTACAAAAAGTTATCATGAGGAAAGGGTTTAGTATGAATATCTGCAAGTTGATCATGAGACCGAACAAATCAAGTGACGAGAGAGCTGAACTTTTTCACAAACAAAATGGTAATCGAATTTATTGTGTTTAGTTCGTGCATGAAACGTGGGATTGATGGACATATAAAGTGCATTGACATTGTCAGGGAATAATATAGGTAGATAATGCAAAGGAATCTCAATATCTCAAAATAGAAAGGTGAGCCAAGTGACTTCAGTTGTGGCAGCTGTCATTACTCAGTACTCAACCTTAGCACTAGAGCGTGCAATAGTAGGTTGCTATTTAGCCGACCATGAAATTAATGTAGAACCAAAGAAAACACAAAATCTTGTAGTTGATCGCTAGGTGATTGAACAACCTGCATAATCTGCATCGAAGAAGACATATAAGTCAAAAACATTGTAGCAGTGAGTATGAAGTCCATGGTTAAGAGTACCATTGCGCAAAATCCTTTTCACAAGCTGCATGTGAATAACAGTAGGAGTATGCATGTATTGATTAACAAAATTGACTGCATATGACAAATCTGGCCTTGTGATTGTAAGATATTGTAGAGCTCCAACCAATCTTCTATAGAGCTTTGGATCAGAGGAGGAAGACTATACAATACGATCAAATTTAGTAGCAAGTGGAGTTGAGATAGTCTTACAACCTTCCATGGTGGCTCTAGTGAGAATATCACAAGCATATGTCCTTGATATAGATGTAAACCCGTGGACGTAGATTGAACTTCAATGCCTAGAAAGAAATGTATACTCCCAATATTTTTCATGGCAAACTCCTTACCAATGCTTATGATAAAATAATTCAACAAAAAAGAATTACTGCTAGTAAGAACAATATCATCTACACAAAAGAGTAAAATAATCACACCTTAAGATATATGAAACAAAAATAATGATGGATCATGTGGGTTGCAAAAGAAACCATACTGAAGAAGGTATTGGCTAAACCAATCAAACCAAGCTCTAGGGGCTTGTTTGAGATCATATAAAGCACACCAAAGCTTGCAAACATCATGTGGCTTAGTGTGATCAATCAATCCAAGTGATTGCTCCAAAAGACGGGTTCTTTCAAAAATCCATGGAGAAAGGCATTTTCCACGTCCAGTTGTTTAACAGGCCAGTGTTTTATGAGAGCAATAGTAAGAACCAGGCGTATAGTTAATGGTTTAACCATTAGGTTAAAAATCTTATCAAAATCTATGCGGGAAACTTAATCAAATCCTTTTACAATGAGACTTTCCTTTAGGCATTCTAAAGTACCATCAGGTTTCAATTTAATTTTGAACACCCAACAATAACCAACAACATTCATCTCGGGTTGTTGTGGTACTAGCTCCCATGTGGAATTATCATGTAAGGCTCTTATTTCATCTTGCATAGCCTTGAACCAGCCAGGGTGAATAAGAGCATCTTTGATTGTTCTAGGCTCTACTGGAATTAAGGATAATGAAGTGGAGTGAAGAAGACCAATTCAAGCTTTTCCTTTAGTCTTTATAGGATGACTATTAACTCCCAAATATTGACCTGGATTGTGAAGTGTGGTTTGTGATACACATGATACTTCAACGAGTGATGGCGACCTGACTGCAACATCATGTTGTATGGAGGGGATGTGGAGATTCAGGAGTAGTAACAGGAGATGTGGGTATGACCATGGATGTTGATCTTTATACAGTTGAGTTAGCGGAAGCAAGTGAAGACAAATGAGCAGGTGAGGTATCGGCATCAATGATAGTGTTTAAAGCACTTTCTTGTTTATTTGCATCAGACCAAAGCATATGAGACAATATTTTGGAGGAAGGTCTAGATGAGATGCCATCATCAAGAACAAATTCATTTTGTCATTCAAAAAATGTAGTCAAAGTCATATCTTCCTTTTGTGAGATATCATTACTGTCATTGAAAGAAAAGTTAGAGAGAGGCATATAAGTTCCATAAAAAATAACATGTCTAGAAATGTAAACTCTCCCTATCGCAAAAAAGAGACAACTGTATCCTATGTGAAGAGTATTGTACCCAATAAAGATACACAAGTGATTTTGGAAGGAATTTGTTCTTCCCATAATCATGCAAATATGGGTAGCATCGACAACCAAATACATGGAGTGAAGTGTCGTCCAGATAATAGAAGCTTGAAAGATGACTCCATATTCAATTTTCTTATGGCAAACAATTTATAAGGAATACTATTGTACGGCTTCGACCCAATAAGCCTTTTTAAGACCATTATGGAAAAGCATAAATAACCCAAGTTCAACAATATTTATGTGCTTTCTTTCAACCACACTAATTTACTCTGATGTCTTAGGACATGGAAGTTGTCTTATATTACCATTTTCAACAAGTAATTGGAGAAATTCTCCTTTTTCAAACTCACCACTACCATCATATTGGAATACTTTAATTTTGGCATCAAATTGGTTCTCAATCATCTTTTTAAAGTTGACAAAGCACTCAAGAAAATCAAACTTAAATTTTAAAGGAAACATCCAAGTATAACGTGAGTAATCATCCACAAATGAGACATAATATCGAAAACCCTAAATTGAAGAAATAGGTGCATTACCCCTAAGGTCACAATGAATCCAATCAAACGGTTTATCTAAACGAGTAAAGGTAGTAATAAATGGAAGTTTACTCCTTTTACCAAGTTGACAACTAGAACAAATAGTCACATTTTTATTCCAAAACTGATAGAAATAAAATTCTTAAAGTTCAGAAATGGCTGTACTTTTGGTTGAGCGTGACCCAGACATTGATGCCAAACATCCTAACTTTCCTTTACCGCAATGAATAGAGTGCTTGATTAAGTGAGTTTTTACTTAAGATATATAATCCACCATTTCTAGTTCCCTTCCCAAGAATTTTCCCTAACTGTTGATCCTTTTATCACAAATCCATCATACGTAAATTTAAACAAGCAAGAACAATCATCAGTTAATTGACTAATTAACAGGAGATTCTCAGTAATACTAGGTACAACCAAAACATTCTTCAATTTTAAATTCTCATGAAAAGTTTTCAGACTAATACCACCGATATGAGAGGTATGAGAGATAGATAATGCATTATCATCACTAGTAAAAATTCTTTATGATCCAGTGTATGGAGATATATAGTGAAGATCACCTTTGTCATTTGTCATGTGGGATGTACACCCGTATTAGGGATCCATTAGATCATGAGGATTAGTAATTGACATGGCAGCCACTGCTTGGGATATTTCCTCCGTCTGATAGAAGTGGTTGAAACGATGCCGGCATTGGAGTGCTTCATGTCAATGTTTCTTGTAAATCTAACACTGTGGAAGATTAAAAGGAAACCTTTGAGTGAAGGTGTTACATTTTCCTTGTTGAATGACACAAGTACTAACTCCATTAGTATTGGATTTTTGAAATTTCTTTTGACTAGATTAGGTAAATCCACGTCCTCTAGAGTCAAACCTCTATTGTCATTCTAGTTTTTTACTTCCTTGGTTAGATTTGCTTTGTCTTTAGCTTACATAGGCTTGAGACTCAGATATATCATTTTTTAGGGCATTATTCATGGTTGTATGTTGCTTCAATGCAAGAAGTGAAGCCAAAAGCTATGAAAACGTTGGTAGGGGTGGTTGTGTCATAATAGCATCGACAAAGCTATCAAATTTAAGGCCTAGACCATTAATAGTCCAAAAGACCTTGTCTCTATATTTTTGCATGGCTGAGAGCTCGTCACAATTTTTCTTAGCTAATTTCAAGTAATCTGTAACACTTTGATTACCTTTTCATATTGTTTGGAGCTGACGGATTAATCCAAGTTCTCCCCCTTGATATGCTCCAACAAAGGTCTTTTCAAGACACCACCAAATCTTCTGAGAAGTTTCAAGGACAATAACTAAACCATGAACTTCTTCAATCAGAATTCCTAAGAGGAAACTCTTCAGCAACTTATCATCCTTACTCCAATTTACATAGGTTGGGTTTGTCTCCTCCTTGCCATCCACGATTTTGAATGGTTGTAGTTCTTTTCCTTCAGAAGATATATGGTCAAGTTGATGTTTTCAATGAAAGGAAGGACCTGGTCTTTCCAAGCAAGATAATTCTTCTCAATAAGCTTTGTTGTAACCATGGTGGTTATTTATGCAATAGTTACTATTGTCAATGACACCATTGAAGAGGAGAAATCAATCCTTGAACGTAGAGAATTCACTTAGATGTGTGTGGCTCTGATATCATAAAGACTTCTAAAGAATTCTAAGAATGAGAATTAATTCTCTCTTTATTCAACTGTAGAGGAAGGCATCCATGATATTAATTTATAGTGTTTACAAAGTAAATCTTACAAAATAAATCTACATGAATACATGGTAAATATTTGTGTGCTTTCTAATTAAAGCAAATCTTAATGTGTTGTAATTCTTGGTGTCACTCGAGTCAGCATTCCTTCTTTGATATGATCATAATTCTTTTCTGAGGATTAAGATCATAATCATCCTTATCATGATCCTCTTTAAGGATGCAATCCCATTAATTGTAAATAAGCTCCCCCCTACGAATTTTGCCACTTTGGTTACCATGGGTGTTGAAACTAAGTTCTAATACCAAACTGATGCAAGAACTATCTAGGGAAAAGCAAAAATCTAGCACTAGGAAACTATAATAGTCATGGAATTAAGAAAATCAATAGATTGGCTAAACTGAAATTTTAAATACAAAAACTAAACAACTGATAACAAACCAAGATCTTATGCTAATGGAAATTAGCAAAAATAATCCCAACCATGGGTATGAATTAAGAAAAAAAACTACTAAATAAATTAAATAGGAAAATTGAATCTAATGAGAATTCGACTAATCTAAATTTTAAAGCCGAAAAATATCGACTTGTGTGCAGCCATAGGTATGTAATAGAATAGAAAAAAAGGAGAATAAACTAAAGAGAAATAACAAACCTAATTTAAATTATAGATATAGCTACTAACTTGCAACCGAGTTGTTGTAGGTTGTATAAAGAGCTATTCTAACTCTAAGCAATAAATAGACAAAAAAAATTGATGATTAAAGGGTGGTTAGCTAGTATTGATACAAACATTGTGAAGAGGTTGATGTATGTACCACCCTGCAAGAGGATCAAGTACAAGATGTATGTCAACATGGGTAATTAGAGTCCTTTAGGTGGGGGGGGATACATATGTACTAAGACCTTTTGAACCAAGGATAGTTTATGCTTTTTTTTTAGGTAATAATTTATGCTTTCTTTTATGCCTGGGTATTTAATGTGACAAGGCTAAAAAGCCAAGGATAATTGGGGTATTTGTGTGTTGGTCGACCACTAGTAGTTTAAAATTTTAGGAAACTTTGTTTAGAAGTCCTTAGTTCTAGGAAAGTCTTTGTGTTTAAAGTTACGAGTAATTAGAAGTTGCTATTTTTAGCAAGTTGTTATTTTATCGAGTCTTGTAAGCCTATAAAGGAACCCCACGACCTCAATGAAAGGATAGTTGAATGATGAATTGAATTGTTTGTTGGGCTTGGCCCCTTATCCCCTCCCGCTTATTCACTTCTGGTTGTAGCCATGCAGCCTTGAAACCCGATCTCCTTCTTCTCTTCTTCTTCAAGTCTCTTCTATCTTCTCCTTCTTCTTCCAAATTCCAATCCCTTATTCTCCTTCTTGCTCTTCTGCAATTTCTTATTCAATCCCTTCTAGTTCCTTCCCTAATCCCTGCCTGCTTCTCATCCTCAATATCTAAAAATCAAGTTGTTATATTTCAAAAGTACTAAGTAAACAAATCTCATATTTCAGCTAGATTCTTGGACCACTTGTAGGCTTAATCAAAACCAAGAATTGGAGGTAATTCTTTCTTTATATTTTTAACCTTTATTCTAACCTTTATTGGCCTTGGTAAGACCTCCTAAGAATCCTCCTGTTGACTTTCTTGATCAAAGAATCCCCTCTTGGTTTTAGGTTTTTCCATTAAGCAAACACTGTTGATTGGTAAAACATTAATTTTAGATATACTTATACTCGTCAGAATGACCTCAAATTTAGTATGTATACTACTCTACCTAAATACCTATAAAATTTCAGAAATTTCTGACACATGAGCATAGGTATTTTGGTAATTTCGTGGGTTTTGCCTAGGAATTCCACAAACCCTAAAATAGGGTTCTTTCTCTCCTTTCCTCTTTTCTTTCATCTCTAAACCTTCCTTAATCATCTAAGTTTAGATTCCCTCTATTCCCTTTCTATTTTGCTAATTTTGTAATTATTTTGGTGTTTGAATTTTGTTCTTGGTCACTGTTAAATCTGTCATAAGCTTCCACATCTTTTAAATTGGGCTTACAAAAGCAAGATATACAAGCTTAGATTGCCCCACATCTGTTTGGCATCGAAACTTGTCATATCCCACATCAAGTATTCTTCTGCAAGTTTGAACAAATCAATTATCAAGGGTTTGCTAAATCATAAAATCCAACAAATAAACTAATAAAAGACAAAACACTAAGAAAAGGAGATTGAACCAATGGAATCAACACCATTAGAGGCTCTAGGAATCATTACCATGAGGTTTTGCATTAAATCAACACACTGTAGGGTTGAAGTGTAAAGGCATGTTTGTTCATGTGATTGGTGATCCCATAGACAAAAGGTGTATGGTCTGTGATGCGAGAGCATACCATGTCAAGAAGAAGAAGCTCGAGGATCATGGATAGTCCTCTTTGTTAAGTCTAGTAGAGCAGTTTATTTTTTTTGTTATTTTCTTATTTTAAAAGCATTAGTTAGTGGTAATTTTGTAATAAGGCCAATAATGCTATGCTTAGTTTACTTTTTTGGGGTTTTTAGTTGTAATCCCGTTTTTTTACTTTGGACCCACTTTTTCTCTGGCCAAAACTTGACTTTTTAGCTTTCTTTTTGTGTTATTAGATAAATTATTCAGTTACTTTTCTAACAAGACCAAGATTGTGTAAATCCGAGGTGATTTGAGAAAGTTATGACCAAATTACCAAGGGGGTGTCAATAAAAACGGGAATAATGTTTTTATTTTAAAAACTTGGCTAGCAAGTTTAGGATTTTTATAAATTTTTGTAGAAAATATTTTAGGAGATTGTTTGAGATCTTGTGGGACCCAATAACTTGACCAACAAGCCAACTATAGTGCCAACTAAGATTCATTTTTTTAGAAGTCTTTTATTATTTGACAAGTTTATTTTGTTAGAAGATTTTGAGTCTAAGATTTTATTTTATTTTAGTCTCAATGTAATGCCTAGTTAGAAGCCAAATTAGATCATTGTAAATCAGTTGAAGATGAATATTTGAAAAAAAAAAACACATATGTGATGAAGTGGGTGTGGTATCCCAAGTTATCTCTCACCCCTAACATGAGGTGAGCATTCTATCCTTTTTCTCTCTCATTTTATCTTATCCATCGTCTTCTTTAATCTTCTTATCTACTTCTTGTTCTCTTGATTTCTACATAACATTTGTAGTTTATCCCTAATTTTTGTGGGGTCCTTTTTAAAAGGGTATCCTACATCAGTCTGTAAGTTGGGTTAGAGTTTGTATTTGTACATGTCCAAGCCCGATAAGACCATGTGGAGCAAGGCAAGGCTGCAAAAACATCAAGATTCATCAAGTTACCCTCTAACCTCGGAAGTTCACTACCTCCTATCTTTTGAGACCTAAACCATGTGCCTAGGATTGGTTTAGAGTGCTCAAAATCCCTTTGCCTCAGTTGCCTCACATTTGATTAAGCACAAAAATCAAAATGAACAAAAAAAGGCAATTATGTACCTTTGGATCGCTCTCACAATCGATCGTATGATCAATCAAGCAATTGATCATACGATCAATCCAAGGTGGAAATCAGTGAAATACAATTTTTGAATTTCCTGATTTTCGTACGCCCATTTTACTATTATGGTGGGGCTTTCTAGAAGCATGCTAAGGTGTAAGGTTTCCCTAATCATTAGGCTATATATGTCAATGATTAGCAATCATTTGGAGCACTTGGAAAGCCTAAACAAAAAAGAAAAACAAAGTAACCGTATACATACTCCTTTGTTCTCTCCCTTGCACATATTAGTACACTAAATACTCACTTACTCCCATTCTTAAAGGCTTGAAAGCCTTTAAGAATGGGAGTAAGTGAGTTTGCATAGGTACACACTTAAGCTACTGAGTTCGTTGAGGCTAGGTTTCCATACCTTGTGAACCATTCCAAAAGCTCTGAGAGCTAGAGCCTGAGGTAAATTTGTTTTGTTCCTCCAAAAGCTACTAAACTTTATTAGCACATCGTTTATCTACTCTTGGTTCACTATCTGAGCACATTTGAGCTTACTATTTGTATCTCTCTTCCCATGTTGTTTGTGCTCATAGAATTGGCACCCTATACAACTCATTGCAGCTCACTATGGTCAACCAGTGATTGAACTTATCTTGCATACTTGTTGTAACTTGGTTTTGAGTTGTTGATTTGCATACTTTCATGTATCAGAGGCTGCTAGTATCAGAGATTTCATCTTTGTGGACTGAGGTCCTAGAGTTGGCACATGTTCAACTCCCCATAGTATATTGTGTTCACACAGTGTTTGCACTTCACTTCAATACTTGTTGTAGTTCTTGTCTAAGCATATTTTTGTATATCTTCCTACATTAGAGGTCATTTACATTAGAGATTCCATCCCTCTAGGCTGCACATTTGTATATTTGCCTACTTAGAGGCTTAACAGCTTCCCTAGAAGCTTGACACAGTTGAGCTACACTTTGACATATTTGGCTACTTGAGAGCCTACTACTGGGAGACACATCTACAAACACTTTTTCATATTCACTAGATATTGTATTGGGTTTTGTTGATTTTCTTGTAACAGCCGTAGTCTATTAATAAAAATCAATAGGCTCAGTGTGGAGCTTTTGGAGACTGGATGTAGGCCCCAGAGTGGGCAAACAACTATAAATCTTGTCTCTTTGTACGTGTGATTGTGCATTTGTCTCTTATTTATTTTCAGCATTCATATTGATTCTCTAGCACACATTTCATAACTTGAACATATTGGGACACTCATCAAACGGCAAGAGTAGTGAACTCAGATACTCACTTACGGAACTTGAACATTAACTAATTAACGCAGCAGAATAGCAAGGAGAAGAACATGTCGTCTCCTTTGTTTGGGAAAAACCCTAAACTTCACCAAGGAAGAGAAATTCGTACTAAAACTTTTATTAATAAAAAACTGAACTGCCTTGAAGGTTACAATGCTTTAAATAGAAAAAAAGAAACCCTAATTCGTGTTAGACACGGAATTAGGCTAATTTGGTAAATAGCAAAAACGAGTTACTAACAAAATCAAATACTACTATCACTAGGAAACATCCCAGAACAAACGGGATCTTAT